>JAJOOE010005694.1:0-17540 GCA_036250405.1 Solanum raphanifolium
GGAAATCTCAGTTTCCTCTCTTGCTTCATTTAGAAAGCGATTACTCTTTTTCTGAAAACTAGCTCGTAGGCTCTTTGGAAATCTCAGTTTCCAATCTTGTTTTAAATGTGAAAACATTTCTTTAAAACTTCTTTGGGAATACTTAGTTCCCTAATAACTCTTGAGAAATAAACTCAACTTATACTCTTGGCTTAACTTGAAACTCGATACTCTTTACTTAACTTGAAACTCGAGCCTTAAGAATGAAGTTAAAACGTTCAATAAAGGCTCTTGAACAACTTTAATGACTTGCTTCTTAACTTCTAAGCTTAACTCTTAACTTCCCTTGACTTGGAAACCAACTCTCCTTGAATTGGATTTATGGATTCAAGGTGTTTGATCACATGTTATGGATGAGTTCTTGACCTTAAGACGTACCTTAGAGTATTGAAAACAACTATAGAACATAGGTACATTACCAAGAAACATGCATGAGAAATTGGGGAATGAATGGGAAAGGTTGGCGTCCTTGGTGCTCTGAGAGGCGCGGGGCGCTAGACCACAAAGTTCAGAGGGGCAGTTGGGGTGCACTGCTAGGCGCGCCACCCCAAGGGCTGGACTTCAGAGTCCCCTTTGGGGCGCGCTGGCAGGCGCGACGTCCCAGCCCTTTTCCCCGAAAATCCGACTTTTCTCCTTCTTTTCTCCAACTCTAAACCCTCTCAACCTCAAAGGTTCCAACACCAAACACTTAGAATCATAAAACCCCTCAACATACACTAGATTCAACTCAAAATCACAACCGGAAACATGCACCAAACCAACAAGAAACTTCAACAACATAACCAACAACATCAACACACACAACCACAAATTTCAACAACAACACAACCAATCTTTTCTCTGAATTAAAACGAGTTTGGCGTGTGGGGGAAAGAACCAACCCAAAACTATGATCTAACATACCTTAATAGGGATCACCCCCGACGAAAACCAAGACGATCTTTACGGAGTTTGCTTCTTCTTCTCCTTTCTCCTCTTCTCTCCTATTCTCTCAAGAACCCTAACTCTCACTTTTTAAAAGGGAAAACTGATTTAAAATCAGTCTAAAACCTCAATATATATCCAAAAGAAAAGGCTAGGGAAAAGACCAAAATACCCTTACAAAATCGGGTTAACTGCCCTGCCAACTGCCCAACTTCCAAAGGGCATAACTCCCTCATACGAACTTGGAATCGAGCAAACTCAGCGACTTTGGAAAGATCATTCCACGAGCTTCACAAACATAACTGGAACTACACCTAACTCATCCTGAGCTAGTAGTTATGACTGCTCAAAGTTGGCCAAAAACTCTTTTTTTTCCCATACTAAACCAAATTTTCCATATTTTTTTAATTCTTTCCACAAGTGACTATTTCCAATTCTAAGCCTCTTCATATTTATTTCAAATTGCCGGATGTTACAATATTATAAAAAATAGTTTATGTATTTTGTGATCATGCTTAGGCAAAGTCTATACCTCTCATCCTGCTTTCTATCGGTCTAGTTGTACATTCCTCGTCTCTTGTTCAGTCGATGTCGATCCTAGTCCTTACTTTCAATATTTCTGCATTTTCGTTTGGCTCTTACCTTTTGAGTCGTTGTATTTACTTTCTGGAATTGTAATTGAACTTTAGCCTAATTAATATAGTTGAGAGACTGGTTAGTGTTATTATTGGATTCAAGTTCATTTGTTGTCCTATATATGTTTCTGAACTATTTGCTTACACTGTTTGCGAGAAGGCTGGTGGTCTTAAGCAGCTGAAGAGGTCTAAATGATCTCCATTTTCAAATGGAGGATGTGTAAGAGGAGCCCTCTAAATTTTTTATGTGATAAAATGAAGGAAAAGAGTCAAAAATACCACCCCTTAACTTTCGTTTATTAGTTAATTTTATTCTTCAATATATTATCCGGTCATACATGCCCTCTCCGTCTGTAAACTTAACACTAGGGATGTTCATCATTTTATATATATATATATATTAATCGTATTATTGTTCAAAGTTGAAGCATATGAGTACATACGGAAATATATGCCAACTGAATTGTCAAAGATAATGTACTTATACATATATGGGAATATGAATCAATTCTGAAACTATAAATAAACTACATACATGACTTGTAATAACTTATTTTAATTAGTAAGTGATATGTGGAGAGGCATACATTATCTTCTGTTATATCTGCGGATAAAAATAAAATTAAAATTGATCCTCGATTAAATATTGTTCGAATAAACTATAAATCATCTGATATTTCTGATAAGGATATTCTTTCTGCATCCGAAATGGATTTTAATCTCAATGATACTTAATGATGAGTGGACATCAAATTGATTTTATTCCAGGTTCACTGGCAAGAAAATATATTCAAAATGAATTTGCAAGTGATAAATGAAGCCAGTTTAAAACTTGGTTTTTTGACACATATAGTGCGGAGGATTTGCATAATATTTCTCAAGAATTTTATGAGACTTGTGCTTTACATAATAATATTATGTTTTTCGTACCTTGGTTTATAACCACTTATTTGCCTTTATTCATCAATGTTTTTGAACGATCCTATAAAGATGAATCAGGTAATATTATTAAAGCTATTTATCCTCCTCATGCACCATTTATACTACCTAATAATATAAGTATTACTTTCACTGCTTTTCAGAAGTTTATTGAAAATGATGTGGCTACGGTAAGTTTCAATGAGATTAATAACCTCATCTCTCAAAATAATTATTTGGGGCTTTATGTTAAAGTCATAGGAGAGCATATTAGTTCTCTTGATAAAAAAATAGATGACTTAACTGCACTAATAATTCAAATTAAAAAGGATTTAAAACCTTATGAGCAAGCCTCTACGTCCAAACCACTTTCTGAACTTTCTACTCGTGTGCAAAGACCCCTGAGATTCAGGACTTTGTATTTAAAGCACTTTATGATTTAGAAAAACTTCTTGATAAAAAGTTTTCTGAATTTGGAGTTAAACCTCTTGATTTATCTAAAGATTTTGCAGATGAGATGGAAACCACTTTTGATATTGAAAAACAAGTTAATTTGGAAATTAATAAACTTCGTGGTTATCCCAAGAAGAATAGTGGTAATACTAAATATGCTAATCAACCTAATATGCAAACTTATTATTATCCCAGACCGACTCCTCAAGATGTTTTGATAGAGGAACGTGATTGGAACCATCCTAATACATCTTATAGTGGAAGTGAGATATATGAATGGAATCTCGACGGTTTAACTGATAGGCAATTAACTATACTTGTTCATAGAATGCTTATGTATGCTACTATTTGTAAGAGTGTTAATAACACCGATAGAACTATTTGCAAGATGATAATTGCAGGTTTTACTGGTCAACTTAGAGGTTGGTGGGATAATTATATGAGCCTTGACGTGAAAGTCGTTGTACTTAATGCTAAGGCTGTTAATGATGGTGTTGATAACTTAGGCTTTGCCTTAGTAAAAAATAGAGAAGACGTTGTTTATACCCTAGTCTTGACTATTCTCGAACATTTTAATGGTAGATTTACCAATCAATATAAAACTGTTCGATCTTTGCTAAATGGTCTTCGATGTAGACATTTAGGAGAATTTTAATGGTATAAAGATACTTATCTAAGTCGGGTGATGGAACTACCGGAAAATGGTCTTGAGCATTGGAAAGCCAAGTTTATAGATGGCTTACCTCCTTTATTTGCAAAAAGAGTTAAGAAAACTCTACGAAATTCGTAAGGTGCTATTCCTTATGACTCTTATATATACTTGGTAAGCTTATAGGAGCCTGCACTCAAGAAGGTATTAATTTGTGCAATGAATTAAAACTCTCTAGGCAACTTAAGATTGATAAGCTTAGAGAAAGATCTCAGCTAGGAGACTTTTGTACCCAGTTTGGATTACCTGATACTACTACAAAAGGTACCAAACATAGAAATTCTAATAAATCTGATCCAGATAGATCTCATAGGAAAAGAAGGTCTAGGGAAGAACGAGAAGAGCGAAAAGCTCATAAAAAATCTAATAGATTTACGAAGAATAGGTCTAGGCGAGATCTCGCAAAGATTAAGTGCTACAAGTGTGGAAAATTTGGGCATATAGCACCAAATTGTAGGCTTGAAAGGCTTAAAACTCTAGAGTTAGAGGAAGATATACATGATAAGATCTATAGTTTCTTGTACACCTCTGGTTCTGAGTCCGATTATGATGATGGCGATTATTCTGAATCAGGTTCTGAAACTGATAAACTTGAAAAATCTAGTAATACTCAGTCAGCGACTATAGATGCTTGTAAATGTAGAGGTGATATTTGCTCTTGTGAAAATGATGAATTTTATAAATTGCAATTCCAGTTTGAGGATATGAATATTCATACTATTACTTTTGATAATGTTATAGAATTGTTAAAAGAAGTAACTGATAATAATTTGCGTGAAAGAATTATTCAACTTGCTGCTAATAATAAGGCTGGTTCATCTAATGTTGTTGAAAAATCGAAAAATGAGTTTGAATATTCTGCTCCTTACTCCTTAGTTGAAGTTAATAATAGACTTTCTAGACCATCTGTTGTTATACGTGATACTTCTTTTGATGATTTAAAGGGAGAAATTGAACAATTGAAGCAAGTGATCAAATCTCTTAAACAAAATCAGATTATTTGTGATCACCGCCTTACTCAGATTGAGTCTATTAATAACAAAGGTAAAAATATTGTTGAAGATAATACGTTTGCAAAACCTATCAATATTGATCCTAGACAAAATATGTTTTTAGGAATGATGCAGATAGTTACAGCTCATAAATGGTATGTTAAATGTACCATATTAGTTGACAATACTTTTTCTATAACTGACATTGCTATGATAAATAGTGGAGCTGATGTAAGTTGTATTCAAGAAGGTCTTGTACCTACAAAATATTTTGAGAAAACAACTCATATGGTAAGATCGGCTTCAGGGCATGCTTTAGATATAAAGTATAAACTACCTAATACTCGTACATGTCAAAATAAAGTTTGCATTCCACATTTCTTTTTCTTGGTAAAAAATCAGTTATACCCTCCAATTATACTTGGAACCCCTTTTATAAATGCAATTTATCCTTTTACCAATATCCAACTAAAGGATTTTCTACTACTTACAAAAATCAAGATATTAGTTATACTTTTGTCACTGATCCTATTTCTCGTGATATTAATGCCTTAATTAATATGAAACAAAAGCATGTTGATTCTTTGCAACTTGAATTATTTAGCATGAATATATTTGATACTTTAAAATCGACTAAAGTACAGGAAAAAATTAAATTAAATTCCGAACAAATGGCTATTGATATTTGTGCTGATCATCCTAGTGCTTTTTGGAATCGAAAAAGGCATATTGTCACTCTTCCCTATGAGGATAATTTCAGTGAGGGTAATATTCCGACAAAATCTCGTCCTTGTCAAATTAACGCCAAATTAGTTGAATTCTGCAAAAAGGAAATTGATAATTTATTACAAAAGGGTTTAATAAAACTTTCAAAATCTCCTTGGTCTTGTACTGCATTTTATGTCAATAATGCAGCTGAAAAAGAACGTGGTGTTCCCAGGTTAGTCATAAATTATAAACCTTTAAATAAACATTTAAAATGGATTAGGTATCCTATTCCAAATAAAAAGGATTTATTGTCAAGATTATATGATGCTAATATCTTTTCAAAATTCGATTTAAAATCTGGATATTGGCAAATACAGATCTTTAAAGAACATTCTTATAGAACTGCTTTTAATGTCCCATTTGGACAATACGAATGGAATGTTATGCCTTTTGGATTAAAAAATGCTCCTTCTGAATTTCAGAAAATTATGAATGATATTTTCAACCCCTTTTTAGACTTCATCATAGTTTATATAGATTATATCCTAGTTTATTCCAAAACTCTTGAAATGCATATTAAACATTTAGACATTTTCAAGAAAATTGTTATACAAAACAGTTTGGTAATTTCTAAACCAAAAATGAGTTTATTCCAAACTACCGTTCCCTTTTTAGGACATCTTATTTGTCAGGGAAAAGTAACTCCTATCTAGCGATCAATCGATTTTGCTTCAAAATTTCCTGATATTATTACAGATAGGACGCAATTGCAGAGATTTTTGGGAAGTTTAAATTATATTTCTCCCTTTTACAAGGATTTACCCCGTGATTTAGCCCCTCTATACGATAGGCTGAAAAAGGATCACAAAACACCTTGGACTGATAGTCTTACCGACTTGGTAAAAAATATTAAACTTCGTGTTACATCTTTGCCTTGTCTAACTCTTGCTAACCTAGCTTGGCAAAAGATTGTAGAGACGGATGCGTCTAATATAGAATATGGAGGCATATTGAAAAAAATTAATGCGCATGATAAAAATGAATATCTTATTCGATTTCATTCAGGAAAATGGAGCGATGCTCAGAAAAAATATGCGACGGTAGCTCATGAAATGTTAACTATCATTAAGTGCGTATTGAAATTTCAAGATGATTTATACAATAAAAAATTCTTGATAAAAACTGATGCTCAATCAGTTAAGTATATGTTTGATAAAGATTTTAAACATGATGCGTCTAAATTAATATTTGCTAGGTGGCAGGCACAATTAGCCCCTTTTGATTTTGAAATTCATTATAAAAAGGGAAGTGATAATTCCCTCCCAGACTTCTTATCTAGAGAATATCTTTCTTCTTAAACAATTGGTTTTCTTAACTTCTTTCCTGATAAAGATTTGGTTACGATTTTGAAGGCAGTTCCTCTTAATAGAGATTTACAGGAACGTATTTTATGGAGAATTATAGACGGAATGGTGATGGATATCGTCGCTGATTACATGATTGAACAAGAGCTTTATAAAAGCTTTTATTGTTATGAAATTTATAACCTTTTAGATGATTAAAACTAAATGTTATGTTTGCAGGATGGATCCTCCTTGGGTAACCAAGGCTAGAGGAAGGGGCAGTTATACTCGCGGAAGGGGAAGATCATCCTCCTCAAAAACATTTGGATCGTCATACGAATCCTCGTCCAGCTCTCCAATTATACAAAGGGGAGGAATGAGCTTGGTGAAACTAACAATCCCTTCAAAAGAAGCTACTTCTTTGATACATCTAGATGATATTCCAGAAAATAATCCATTATACGCCCAACTGCAAGCATATTTATCTCAAAAGAAAAGTGATACTTTTGCATCGGTGATGAAAGAAGAGGTTGATGATATTAGATCCTATGAAAGGGTAGCAAAGAAAGAAATAATTTTTCTTCTTGAAAACTCTGAGATTCAGAAAAAAGAAGAACCCTGGAAGATAATCCAGCGATATTTACTTAACAAATTATACTTCCCAGGAGAGTCATACAAAACCCACTCGTATTACAAGATCATTTTGATGAATACAGGTAGTGTTGAATTTCAGCACTTCTTAGGATATAACACCAGCGAGAACGTTTATAACTTCTCCAAAATGATCATAAAGCAGATTATATCAATTGAAGATTGGGGTATATCCTCGATGAAAGAACGGCAGATCAGCTTCAATAAAATCCCTACCAATTTCACTTATTGGGATTATATTAACGCTTTCAGTAAAGTCCTTTATTATAACAATAAAAGGCATAAACATACTTGATTTATCAAGGTCTGTGCAAAGATATTTGTTGACCTGATTCTTAACTGGTGGTCATACCACAGATCGAGGTAAAGATTTTACCTGATCCCTTTTTAAAGTTATACAAAAATTGGGTTAAGGTGTCACCAAACCTTAATGATTTATACCACTCAGATCATGCTTGTTATATAGAACAAATTGAACAAATCTATTTCTTCATAGAATTCTCGATTTCATGGATCCATAAATGGACCCCAGAAGTAGGTTTTACTTCCTGGGATAAATTAATGAAGAAGGATCCCATGACTAAATCATTATATGGCCAAGAATTATTGGACTCTATTTCTCAAAAAATCCAAGATATGGTACTATTCCTGACAAAGGAATAATTGCTGACAACTCCGTCAAGCATATTGCCAGAAGAATTTCCATTCAAGATGGAAATAAAGAAGAAATGATAAAGGAGTATTTGGATGAAGTTAGGAGGAATCTACTCCTCAATATCACTCACTATGAAAAATCAGACACTTCAATGAGAAGTGAAACGAGTGATGATATTGCAGATGATGCTCAAGAGGCCCAGCCTTGTGAATCGGAGAAACCCGTGACAAAAGATATGTTGTCTAAAGCAGAAGGTTTTCTTAGGGAGTTGAAAAAGAAAGACAAGATGAACATTATTGATTAACAGTAGATACACTGTTGAACCACAGTAGAAAAACTGTTACTGTACATATGGGACCCATTGATAAGGGACCCACAGTCACTGTAAATCACTGTAGATCACTTAAGAAAACTGATTTACAGTGATTTTGTGTGGAGTGGGTGGATATTTTGTGGTCTTTTTAATTAGTTCAATTAACTGTTAGGGTAGCCAATAGGATAGTGAGATGTCATTAATGAATTTGTTAATTGGGGTTATTATTTAGACTGTTAAAGATAAGGGCAAAAAAGAGCCAAAATATTGACGTCGGGGGCATTTTAGGTCCGATAGGTAGATGAATGGTAATTTTGTACCAATTCACATAGTTGAGGGGTATTTTAGGCCCTTTTTCGTACTTTTTAAGATATAGATATAAATTTTTATAGTAACAACAATTTGACGAATAAATATAATTGGTTACATTATCACAAAAATATCATCAATTTTAAGAAGAGAAAAATATCAAAAACACCTTCAAATTTGGCGTGGATTATTCATTTCGTTCTCAAACTACTGAGCTTGACAAACTAAGCTTAAATACACTCCTCTTATGCCACATGACATAGCAAGCGATTATAGTTTATTTTTAGTGCACGAAAGATTAGAAAACCGTCACATTAGACATTTTTCTTAAAAAGAAATTTCCCTTCAATTTTTAGTTTCCAACCGCTACAATATTCTTCTTCTTCAAAGGAATGGGGAACCACCACGTCGAAAAGGCGGTTCAACCGTTTAATCAATAGTTTCCCTTACCACATTAATCAATATTTTCAAGCTTAAAATCCTTTGATTCCATGGAAGTCAAAGGATTATGTTGTGATATTGGAGAAAAAATTTTGGTCGGGAAGAGGGGTGAGATGCTGAACTATAACCAAACCCCTTTAACTTTTATTTCTTTATGTTAATTTTTTAAAATTAAATTAAAGAAATAATATAATGCCACATGTCAATACAATTAACGGCTCTTTTGTCTAATGTCCACAACGACCTCCTTATTTTGATATTTTGTTTTCATCCCAAACGAACGTTACACATACAAGTCTGTTCTCTCTTCTCTTCTCAGACTCTTCTTCACTACCATTCTCTTCCACAGTAGCACTTAAATTAGGCGATGAAGATGGGTTTTAATTTCTCAATTTTACTTCTTCTTCGATAAAACAATTTACTTTTTTTTGTGGGTGTATGCAACAACAAAATGGTGAAGATGATGGTGGCGAGAATAAAATTGGCAAATGAGTAGAGACATTGCTATGCTTCTTGAATCCATTTTCGTATGCCAATGCTAGTATTCAGGTACCTTTTCCCATTTTCGTCTGACTTAGGGTTGGGGGTTTAGTTGATTTGATTGAATAATTTATATGTTACCTCGAAATCAACTCGTAGGAATGGGGAATTTGGTATATCAGTCATGGGTGTTAGCTCTCTCTCCTGTTACTGCTTAGAATTAGTAATGAAACATATGATTTTGCTTTTCTTCAAACCCTTCTTCTTGTATTTTGATGAATTTTAGTGAATTCAATTGATATGACTTTGGATCTTCATGGATTCATTTTCCTTCTCGTTTCTGTGCTATTTTAGCTGTATTTATCTATTTTCTTTCTGTATCAATTGATGATTGTTTGATCCTGATAATTACTCAAATAATTTTCACCTCTTCAATATGGATTTCCCAACTTTTTGAGTTTTGCACAAATACAATCTGGAAAAATAAATTAATATGGGAAATTTCAATCAACTAGCAGCTTCATAGAGGCAGAGTTTTTGAAAATTGATATTAATATTCCGTTGAATGTGGGGGAAATATTTTGTTGCCGTGGAGATGTTTGATCAAAGTCCCAAAAGAATTTTAGTTTAGTGGAATATTATGAACAATTATGATTTGTTCAACACATTTTAATACTTGAACAGATGCTCAAACTTGTCTCAGCGGACAAGTAAGTATTATAATTTTGAGTATGCATATCTAGACACCTCAACTATGAACACTCCAACTTACAAAATGATCATCTACACACCTCCAAAATTTATTTGTCAGGTAGTGTCGGGTGTCTACAAGACACAATGAGGACGAGTTCAGAGTGTTTAGTTGTCAATTGAGACCTCAACAGACCAAGTTGAGGTGTTTAGATGTGCCACTCTCAAAGTTGGAGTGCTTACTTGCCAGCTGAGACAAAGTTTGAGTATGTTTATGCATTCTTATTTCTTTTTTTTTTCTCAAGAACTCATCTCTCTGAATATCTGCAATTCTGCTGCTCTCTCGTTTGAATGTTCAATCAGATGCTTGGATAATTGTTTCAACTTCACGTTATTGTGGCAAATTTTGTGTTCAACTACTGTATATCTATTATGGATTCACAAATTTTACAAGAGTTTGACCTCTTTGTAGCTTCAAATAGCCGGTCCCGAACCCAAATAATGAAAGTGGTTTGCAGTAGGTTGATGACCAGGTTCAATGGGGAATTTTAGTCAATGCCACTGTACGCAATCTCAGTCAGTTCTCTTTCTCTCTTTCTTTGTGTTTTTTTGAATTTCTGTTGAACTAATATTTGTGTATCACCATGACTTTGGATCCTTTACAACGTTGTTTACTTATATTTGATCTCTAGGTTGATTTAATTTTCTCGTGTATCTAAAGTCCAAATTCATCTTCTTTTATTATGTATCCAGAAGAAAAAGCAAGTTATGCTATCCCTATACGCGATATGTATTTGAGGAGCTCTAACTGCAAACAGGGAATCAATTTGTTATTCAACATAGATAGTAGAACTAGAATAGGAATTCCCATTGGGATTGTAGTTATACCTAATACAGCAGCTCTGAGCCTAAATTCCCTAGTGGATCATAAGTAAAACCTTAAATTTCAACTATATTAAGTGTTAAAAGCCTACAAACTATGGTTTCACCACATAATTTTCCTGCTAATTGGCCTTTCTTAGCTTACCAATCACCTATAACTACATGAAACTAGTTTATGCATTCATTATGTCATAAAAAGTTTTGCCACATTAAAATATAATAGTGAAGTCACTGAGCTAGTAAATTATTGATTTGACGACAATAATGTGAAATTAGCTCTCACAAAAATGTTAACTACATTCTGTTCTTGTTTCAGTCAAACCAGAATGGTGGTTTCACATATATTTGATATCCAACACTTTAGTAACAACTTAGTTTATCATCAATTGAAGTCATAAATTTTCATGCTCTTCAGTTAGAGAAAGATATTTGAATGGCATGATCAGTTATCCAAATATAGAATCTATACATATCATTCCCATGTTCAATGTGTCGTTATCTCCATGTTGATTTGACACTAAAATCTTTATGTCTCAACCATTCACCAAAGTCTGTCTATTTTATTATTACCTTCTAGACTCAACATTCGTCCACAATAGATTTTGCTATATCTACAAGATCATTTTGTAACTAGGTTAGTAATACAAGACTCATGGATCGTTTCATCAATTTTACATTATATATTAAGGAAATATCTAGAATTTAAGACGTATGCGCCTAGTTGGGAAAGGGGAGGACAGAACATGTAGCTCAGGGGGACAGGGGCTTGCTGGACAAATCCCAATGCCAGACCCCAGCCTCGCGCCACAAGGTGCTGTATTGGTCTGAAATATACTGCATGTAAGCTGTTGTTGTGTTGATTGTTTATTTTCCATCTTGCTTGTCTCTTTTGTTAAACAGTATTATAGTTCTGAACTATAAGTCTTGTCTCATTTCATCTGATGCTTGTCTTCTAAGTCTTTTGATTCTCATATGTGGAACTTGTTGTTTGTCTAAGATAATTATGCCTTTAGCCTTCCTTGGTAATGTTGCAAATGAATCATAGCATTTTGTCCCTGCAAAACTAAAACACCAGTTAGCTAAAAAATCTGCATCGTTGTTGCCTTCTCTGTGTGTGCGCTGAAGCTCTATGAGACCTCCTTCAATCAGCTCTCTTATCTTCCTTCAAAGCCATAGCCTCATCAAATAGACAGTAGAGTCTGCCATCCTTCTACATAGAGCATATTGAGTATCCCCTTCATCATTTCTAATACAAAATGTTATAGAACTTAGACCAAGGTTTCCTTTAGAAGCACCATCTGAATTACATTTAAACCAACCTTGATTAGGTAGTTTCCAACTTACATGTACAGATCTTATCACAGATTTGTATTTTTGAAGAAAATCCATCAAAAGGGGACATTCTTGTGGGATGCTCTTCATCCATGGATACAAAATCAGGGTTAAGAGATGAGTGTTTCTAGATATCTCATATATCACTCTCCTCCAAGTCATAGTGCCTCCATAATTCACCTTATTTCTTCTTTTCCATAACTGCCAGTATATCATACCAGGAATAGGTAAATGATCCGACCCCGTTCTAGGTAAATGATCCACCTCCATAGTCGAGAACCATTCCAAAAGATGCGAGTTTGCCAATATTCGATCCAACCTTTTAAAAATACAATTAGGCTACCTTTAAAAGGGATTTTTTCATGTGCACAAGAATTAACACAAAATGCAAAATCTTCCATCTCATGCTGAGTTACAGGTAAACCCCCTATTTTCTCATCTTCATGAAGAATAACATTAAAATATCTTTCCATTGATATTTGTGCCAGTTGTATGCATGTTCAGTTTTCTTTTATATCTCCGCAGGTGTCTCATATGTTGAAATGGCTCCATAAGAGCTATAAGAAAATACTTATGATGTCTATTTAACATTTGCAGTCTATTAAAAGCTTGATGTGTGTTAATAGATATCTGATATTCCAAAAGAAGAAAATACTTTGTTTTTTGGTCCCTCTTTTTGGCACAACTCTTGTAGGTTGCTGATTTTCTAAGCTTGTCTGCTTTTCCCCCCCTTTTTTAACAGATTTATATATATTTGAATACTGTTGCCTCTTGCATATAACAGGATATACAACATGTTATACAAGCATTGTTAGGCTAATATTTATTAGTTGATATAACATATTTTGACTTCAAGCTCATCTCATTGTCTCATTTTATTTGGAAGTTGAACGAAATTTATGTTTGGTTTAGTTATGAAAGTATTCTACATTTCTTATCATAATTTCACTGATATATCAATTTATCTACTTGAACATTGAAGAAAATAAATGCTAATCCCTTTCCTTTGTTTACTTTGCATGTGAACTCTCTCTTCTTCTCTCATATGAGTCCCCTTTGCATTTCGTTGGGTTGAAATCCAACATTCTTTGTTCAAGTTAACCTTGTCAAGAATTTGAAGTTAATATACAGGTGGAAGGAGCTGATATACGACCTATATACACTGTTATACAGTGTTATATACAATTGAAAAGAGGCCCAAACCAGCAAATGTTTTTCAAAAGAAGCTGAAAAGGGAAATAAAATTGGCCAAATGTTTCTAGGCAGCAGCAGTTTAGGCCCGAAAGGCCCAAACTCACTCTCTCTCTCTATTATTGGATTGTATTTTAGTTATTTTTGTTTTGATTAATTCTAACTTTGAATAGTTAGATTAACTTTAATTAAATGAAAAACTACAGGTGCAGCTTTACAATGAAAAAACTAATATTTCGAAGAGAGTTACACGAAGTATAAAGAGAAGAAAGGTTCACAAATTTCCTTCGATTAGCAATGGAAAAAAGAGGAAACACTAAAAGAGATATAATACTGTATTTATTATTTTCAATAGGCATTTTGTATTCTAGTATAAATACTAGGTAAACAATTGAATAGGTCTGGCGCCTCGAAGTCCCAGGGGGGTTGGGGAGGGGGTGAGGCACTCGGGGTACGGGGGGCGGGGGTAGTGCCTCGGGGGACGGCACCTCGAGGACCTAGGGGCGAGGGTATAGGGGGACGGTGCCTCGAGGGACCGGGAGGGAGGGGGAAGGGGTGGGGGGTTCAGGGCAAGACGCCTCGAGGTCCGGCGGTGTGGGAGGGAAGGTCCTCGGGAAATGGCACCAAGAGGTCCCGGGGGTGGGGGCTTTGCGCCCCGGGTGCCTACGGGCAGGGGCAGGGGCCTCGGGGTCCCGGGGGTAGAGGCAGGGGCCCCGAGGTCCCAGGGGTAGGGGCAGGGCCTTAAGGTCCCAGAGGCATGGGAGGGGGCTTCGATGTCCCGGGGGCACGGGAAGGGGCCTCGAGGTTCCGGGGGCAGGGGAGGGGGCCTCGAAGTCCCGGGGGCATCGGAGTGGGCCTCGAGGTCCCTGAGGCAGGGGAGTAGGACTGGAGGAACGGCGCTTCGAGGTCCCGGAGGCAGGGGAGTGGGGGCGGCCTAGTGGCCTCGAGATCCCGGGGGATAGGGCCTCGAGGTCCCGGGGGCACGCGAGGGGGAATTGAGCTCCTGGGGGCAGGTGAGGTGGAATTGAAGAACGGCAGGGGCAGGGGCAGGGGCAAGGACCTCGAGGTCCCGGGAGCAGGGGCCTCAAGGAATGGTGCAGGGGAGGGGGCCTCGAGGAACGACGCCTCGAGGTCCCGGGGGCAAAGGAGGGGGACTCGAGGTATCGGGGGTAGGGGAGTGGGACTCGAAGAAAGGCACCTTGATGTCCCGTGGCAGGGGAACGGTGCCTCGAGGTCCCCGGGGTAGGGGAGTGAGCTTCCAGCAACGACGCCTCGAGGTCCTGGAGGCAGGAGAATGTGGGCTGGGTGGGGGCCTCGAGGTCCCGAGGGCGGGGCAAGGCCTCGAGGAGGGTAGGGCGGCGTTGGGAAACGGTGCCTCGAGGTCTCGAGGGGGGGATAGGTTGGTATTGGGGCACGGCGCCTCAAGGTCCCGGGGGGTTAGGGCGGTGTAGGGGCATAGAGCCTCGAGGTCCCGGGGGCTATAATTACATGTTACTGCCAAAACATAATACAAAACTTCGGATGTTAATCAAATTACTAACATTCACAAACTTGCAAAAGCTACCGCTCAATTACGAACTAAAATAAAATAGTTCAACGGGGGGTTAGGGCGGCGTAGTGGCACAGAGCCTCGAGGTCCCGAGGGTTATAATTACATGTTACCGCCAAAACATAATATGAAACTTCAGATGTTAATCAAATTACTCACAAACTTGCAAAAGCTACCGCTCAATTACGAACTAAAACTAATACTAAAATAAAATAGGTCAACAAGACAATCTTGAACAGTTGCTTGATCCACCAATATCAACAAAATTCTCACCAAGTTTCTAACCAAGACTGATAATCACAAAGTCTGAAAAAGAAAAAAAAGACAACCACCGGTTTAATAGACTATTACCGTAGTATTTTTACATTTAATGACAAAATGCTTTTGAAATCTAGATTGAATTCACTTTAAGATGCAGGCACAATCACTATATTAACAATTCCATTTTTATTAGCAACTAATCTATTTATAGTATCATCATGTCTCTTAATTGACTCCAGACACTTATAATTAGTAAATATGTATCAAGTGTTGAGCAAGTCTGCTTAAAAATATGCAATATTTGGCCTCATATCCTTAATTATTTTCTTGACAGAAGGCTTATACATTGAAAATCAAGTAAATAACTTACACCAACTTGTAGCTAGAATGGCTTACCAAATGTCCAGATCCAAGTGCAAAAAAGGAAGAGTTTCAACTCCACATTAATCATCCAGAATGCTATTAGCCAAATCTATAGAGAATTTATGTTAATCAACCAAAAAAATGTTAATGACTATTTACAATAACAATTAAAACTATTATAATTAAAATATCCTTACCTTGTTCAAGCTGTTCAAGGACATCTATATCTTCCACAACACTTATAGGTCGTGATACACTTCTAATCCAATCTTGAAGGCACACTAGAGTTTTCACCAATTTAGGAGTTAATGAACTCTTAAATGAATCCAAGATGTGTCCATCAGTACTAAACGCACACTCGGATGCCACACTTGAAATAGGAATAACTAACACATCACAAGCCATCTCAGCAAGAATGGGAAATCTAGGTGAGTTTATTTTCCACCAAGACAAGATGTTGAAGTTCTTGCTTTCAACTTCATTTTTTTCAGCAAGATATTTTTGCAATTCTGTTTTGACAGTTGTTGTATTTTCAGCTTTATGTTTCATTAGATCACCCATGAATGTCCTTAAAGATCCTATCGATTGGACACTACTATCTGAACTTGAAAGCAATGAACTAGAATTTTCAAATGAAGAACTAGATAAAGATGAAGAGTGTTGTATCTTTTAGAAAGGGACTTTACATATTCACCAAACAACAATTCCATGTAGTCTCTAACTCCTTTCTCTAAAATTGGACCTTCTTTCCCAAACATCATTTGAAGTGCAAAGCCAACTGAAACAAACTTGTGACGAGGATCCAAAACGTAAGAAATAAAAATCATCTTGTTAATCTTCTTTGGAGTACCCCAATACTTATCAATTTTTTCTCTCATATTCGAACCAATTTTACCCAAAAGATCATCATTATCATCTTCACTCGATATCAATTGTTTCAAATAACAAGAAACCTCACAAATTTTAAGAAAATGTGAGTTTGTTGTGACGTAGTGTGATCCAGATACTTCTCTGGTAAGATCATAAAAAAATTAAAGAAAATTAGCAATTTTTCTTACATTGTCCCAGTCATCACTCAAAAGGGCACCAACAGCGCTTCCATATTCATCCTTTCCATCTTCTTCCTCAACAAACTGAAGGTAATGTAACAAGCCAATATCACGAGCAGCATAACTGGAAAACGCATTTTCAAACTCAATAGCCCTATTTAACAGCAAGTATGTGGAGTTCCATCTCGTAGAAACATCCAAACATAAAGATTTTTTACAATTAATATCAACATTCTTGGAACCTCTTACACCTCGCAGGAGACAGTCTTATGTATTTAACTGCTTTTCTAACCCGTTCAATAGACACAACAGACACCTTCAAACCATCTTGAACAACAAAATTTAGAATATGTGCCATACACCTCACATGGCGGTGTTCTCCATTCATGATATTGATCCCCCGTTTAGTGAATATATTAGACAAATCTTTCACAATCACGTCATTCGAACTAGCATTATCAACTGTGATGGTAAATATTTTATCTACGCCCTAATCACGCAAACACTTAATAATCTCATTAGTCATATCTTCACCTTTATGGCTAGAAATTGGACATAAGTTGATTATCCTATTATGCATAATCCATTCATTATTAATCCAATGTGCAGTGATACACATATAATTAATCTGTTGCAAAGAGGTCCAAGTATCA
>JAJOOE010005696.1:0-16597 GCA_036250405.1 Solanum raphanifolium
TATATAAAAAAAATTTAGTAGATAAGTGTGAATGTGAGGGTATTTTTAAATACCCAAATACCCTCACATTCACACTTATGTACTACTTATATATTATACATTATATATTACTATTATATTATACATTATATATTACTATTATATATATATATTTTTTTTTAGTAGATAAGTGTGAATGTGAGGGTATTTTGAAATACCCAAAATACCCTCACCTTGACACTTATGTTCAACCCTCTCCTTTTTTTTGGTGTCATGTGTCAAAAGAAAGAGTGAATTTTATTCACTCTTCTTATATAGTAATACACATTGTTTATGTGAGTTGAGCATTTCTTTTTTAATCATGAAAGAAAGTTGCACAAAAAGCAAAGTGGCTTTCACATGGTCATTTCCTCACTTATGTTTGTTACTTTTCCACAACTATAAAACTGCTTTTGGATTTACCCTAAGTTATTACATTAATAAAAACAAACTATTCCCTTCGTTCAATAATAATTGTCTATTATATTTTTGAGATATTTAATAATACTTGTCCATTTATTGAAATCAATGGATAATTTTACACTTACTCCCTAATTTACTCTTATAGTCATTTCCCCATTATATTCAAAGAATGATATAATAAAATCACATTTCTATTTATAGTTTCTTTAGAAGTACTCCCTCTGTCCCTAATTACTTGTCTACTTTTCATTTTTTAGTTGTCCCTAATTACTTGTCCATTTTGACAAATCAAGAAATGACAACTTTTTTTACCTATTAATTACTTTGAAAATGATAGAACTTCTTGAAAATCTTAAATTTTAAAGGGAAAATCCTTTTGGCCAAAAAATTTGGCCAGAATGGTAAAATAACATATTTTACATTATGTTATTTTACCTTTTTGAACATTTTACCTATTTAATTTTAATACCTTTTAATTAAAAATGGAAAAAAATCAGTTTATTTTAAAATAAAAAGAATATTCTAGACTTTTTAAATTTCTGGCCAAATTTTCTGGCCATTTAGCATTACCCAATTTTTAATTCATTCACTTCATAATTTATAGGGGTAAAATGGTAAACTCACTATGTCAATAATTGTTTCTTAATAGGTGTGTCAATTCAAAAGTGGACAAGTAATTAAAAACAAAAAGAGTATGTAAAGTCAATAGTGAACAAATATTGTTAAACAGATATAGTAAGTTTTGTAGTAGTATTAATTGTATGAGTTGAGACCATTGGTTGCCCCAAAAAAGATACATTTATTTCCTTCCAATAAAACAAATTTGTCTCATTTTCCTTCTTAGGGTGAAATATACATTTGTCCAAGTCACCAAAATGATGAAGCCTTACAGAGCAAACAAACAAAGGGGACAAAAAAATATATATATTAGTAAATGCAGAAAAGGATAAAAAGAAATTGTCTTGGAATATTTGCTGAAAATTAAATAAACAGAGACAAAGGTTCTAGCTTAATCATTAGACACATGGATTCCAATCTCATGAAAAAAATTAGTCCCTTTAAAAATAATAAATAGAGAAGTGAAATCTCTTGACATTTTACAAAATAAATAAAAGAAAATGACTTTCAAACCTCTAATTGGTAAAAATAAAAATCTCTTATAAAAAAGATATAAAATTTAAAAAATTGTAAGTAAAATTATTTATGAACAAAAATTATTATTTCACTTAAACTAGTAACATATTTATGTATGGGTAAATGGGTCCGCTTAATCATGATAAGTGTGACAAATTCCACCTAAATGACTGCTATAACGACAGCTTGAAAATATTATTTTAATTAAAAGTTAACCTGTTTATTCCTACCTTGTTAAAGTTTAGCCTAAGGTGGGGAAAAAGACTATGAAATCATGTGAGCCTGTCTAAGCTAAGCCATAAAATAGCTTATTATTGAGCCAGGCTCTAATTATATAGTAGCTTAGCTTCTTAAAACTATTTAAATCATCATCAACTTAGATAATATACAGTAATAATATATTGAACTACTTCTATATAACTTTTGAGTTCAGTGTCTCTCAGAAGCAATTTCTCTACCCAACAAAGATAGTGAGTAAGGGACACCCTATCCTCTTCAGAACTCAGTTATGAAATTACACTGAATATATTAAGGAATTAATTTGTAAAACCTGCCTCGCATAAGATTTTTTAAAAATTGCTTCAACACACCCCGCTCCACCCGACCCCACAAAAGGACAAAACCGCTCGCCCTATTGTCATTCCTATACCTAAGTCATTGTGGAAGAGGGTAAAATGGGCATTAAGGAGGACAACTTTTGATGATGTATTTTCTAGGATTTTTCGTCCATTAAACCAAGACATTAGCATCGAGAATCTTGAAAGCAGGAGCCTCATAATTGACCAACATATCTCATGACACATGAATTTGTCCATACTTTAATTATTTGCATCGCAACTACTATATGAATTAAAAAGTGTCTGGGAACGATTTAAGAGACATTGGTCAAAGATTAAGAGGATATTACTATTCTGACGTCCGACCATAACCATGTTACTGCATAGTTCTAGTATATAGAAATGAGTGTTCGATATAGAAAATAGGATACATCTGCTCTTTTATCTCAAAAAAAATTCTTCGAAATTGTTCGTTTACCCACAATGGAGGAGTCGTCTCTAAAATCGATGTATAAATCGGTGAAGTTAGATATTACTTTTGATGAATAGAATTCATCCAAAAAAAAGTGGTTAAAATAATTAAAGCAGAAACGGATAATCAGCCAATAGATGACAAGTTTTCTAATCCCCCAATAAATATGAGAATTGACATTTAATCCAAATAAAGAAAGTAAAAGAGACGCATGAAATAATTATATATCCTATTCAACATGGGACTACAAGTGTGTCTTTATGGGAAATCATTGAATGGAGATGACCAGTCTGCAATTATGGACCAACAAATGCTTACTGTTTCCTAACAGTCTTGCCTTGATGTTTGTGGGGGACTGCCCCGGCTGCGGTCTAATTAACTTGAACCTTAGCTTATTGTACATATTAATTTGTGTACAACTCAATTATTTCATCGAATACTAGTTATAATCTTCAATTTATCGATAAAAAAATGAAGAGACATGCCAACAACAACAACATATATAACCAACGTGTAATCCCTTAAGTAGAGATCTGAAGAGAATGATGTGTACACAAATCTGACCGACCCCTACCTTGTGAATTCAAAGATTAGGTCTAGATGAGTCCATGAATGCAGTTTCCTAGAAAATTAAATCATGAATGGATCGTTGGAATTGTTTGGCAGGGCCACTGATGTGCCATATCACGGGTCAAGATATGGATCATCCCAGTCATGATCTCACAAAAAGGATTCAGACTCTCAAACATCATATTCAAAAGATGGTATCAGAATTTAAAGTTTTTGAACTCGTTATTCATTAATTCATAGGTTATTTTAGTTATTGAATTCACAATTAAATATTTATATATATTTAATAAAAATTTTAAGCTAAAATTATTGAATCATCATCTTCTTAATAATAAGTTAATAATCCATAGTTAATATTGTAGTCGATGATCGTATCCAGATGTTACAGTACTACTCTCCATATTTATAACAAAGGATAAAAATGAAAATAAACAACTAATAATAATGTCTTGATTTTCTAAAATGACAAGTATTATGAAACATATATTTTTAGTAAGAATGACACGTAAATTGAAGGAGGGTGTAGTCATATAGTAATAGTCTCTAACGATTCGAAGAGCCAAACAATTGGGTAGCCAAATGAATACTACTAGTGTCATCACATGATACAGAATTAATGCCATTAGTGACCATTTATTTGTGTGGCCAATGAATCTATTGTTGGTGGATTGTCAATCTTGGCATCAAAGACATTAGAATTTATATATTAGTTCCCATATTTGTTGTTATAGATCATTAATAAATCTTTAAATTAACGATCTTGATCTTGGTATAGATTATAGAACTGTATATGTATCAGATATTTGAAGAAGTTTCCTAAAAGCTTCGTTGTCTATATATATGACTTTTTTTTGGTTCACATGTGGACTTGTTTTGTCAATACATGCAGTGTAACGACTCAATTATGGGCTTGTGAAAATATACCCACTACAATAATTCAATGGAGAAGCAATAGAACTTTCAGTAGTTACTAGGAAATAGGATGATGACATTTTTATTACTACTTCGTTTTACCCATAAATAATATTTCAATTATTTACACAATACAAAGATGTTGAAAAACATGTCTAAACATGACTTTAATTTCTACAATATTTTCTTATTATAATATCTAATAAATTATGTCCTGAGAACATGACTTGGGAGGAGCTAGTTTCGTAGAAAATTGTGCGTGGCCCACTAAAGGAAAACCGCGGCACATGGTCGACGTGTGAATCATTTCAACAAAAATTATCTATTTTAGAGATTAAATCTTCACAATATATTCTTTGCCTTTTGATCCTATGTTCTTATCCACTTGGTGCCTCATATTTCCTCAAGTCATTACCAAGAGTTAAATTATATCCTTATTATTATTATACTTATTAATATTAAAATGATAATAGTAGTCTCTATTTTGAACACTATATACAAGTATCGTATGTGATTAGCATATATCCGAGATACCAAATACGCGAGCGAGATAGGAGAGTGATGAGCAAGATAAGAGGGAGACGAGCTAGATTTGTCTGTGTATCTCAGATACATGCGAATTCACTTAAATATATTATATCTAGAACAAATTACACCTAATTTTGACCTCATGTATCCCGAGATACATGTATCTGTATGCACCAAAATCTGGTAAGATTTGTAATATTATAAACTAGCTTGTATATAAGTAATTAGCTCGTAAATTATTAGGATTTCTGTGTGTTTCCTTTTATGAAATCTGAGCACTGTTTGGGCCTATGTTGAAGGTTAGACGAAATGATTTTGGTTGAACCCATTAATATCTTACGTCTGAACGACTGAAGTAGACCTACATGAGTTTCAACTAACTTCCACAAACCACATTTTCTAACAAAAACGAATTGGCTCAGCCCAAACTGAACAAAATAGGCCTAGTCCAAAAAATAATTAGTAATAAAAAAGTTTTAAGTTCTGCATCAATAATTGTAATAGGAATATTCTTTCTTGATTTTAGATTTTTTCAATAAATAATTAAAGAGATAGCATCGTTTCCAGTGGTATATACTAAATACCCTCTCTGATATCTTACTATATATATTAGTGCACCTAGAGGTAACCTTTTCTTGCTTAAGTGAGTTAAAAAAAGATTATTGATTTGATTAATTAATTAATTAGCTAGCAAGCTAGAATTTAGCTTAAATATTCTCATTTCACACGTAAACATAATACAGGAGGCAGGAAGAAATGAATTTGTTAAATGTGTCATCGTAAAACGTAACTTCATTAACAATTTTACATAAAATCATAGTCCAATGTCATTGGATTGTCTCGTTTACATAGTATGTACACATTATATAAATAGTACTGCATATTTATATATATATATATATAAAATATACATTTCTATACACATCATAAGTGGTTAGACTTGGACTTAGACTTAACCACAGGGATTGGTGAAAAGGGGAAAGAAAAATATATTTGATTTAACCTACTAATTATAAACTTAAGCACATGACCAAATCAAAAGCGTGTTTATAATTTATTATTACATAAATTTGATTTAATAAAAGTATTAGGTACAACCGTTACAAGTAAATATAACGTAACGTATCTTCGTTGTGTCTTCCTAAGCATGAACTTTGCTTTGTGTACATAGGAGGACTTAATTTGAATGTTTGTTAGCTTGTGAAATTGTTGAATTATTATTTATTAATCATTTGCTTCCTTCATGTGAATATTCATGATTCATTATATTCCCACGCTTTTTGTTTGACCAAATAAAATAAATCAATGCTGCTTCATACCTTATTTCTATAATCTGAGATCTCAATAAAAATAATTTACACCGACAAGTCTGGTTTAGAGTATTATATTTTGTCTGATGAAATACAAAAAGAGAAAACAATTTGTTATTTTATTATATAATGAGTAAAGTGCCATGAATCATGATGATAAGTAAAATTAACTCAAAGTATTCCGGATTGCCACGAGATAAGGTAGTTTTTTGCTTTTAAGACCATACTAAGAAAAGGTAATGCTTTGTGGGGATTGATTTTTGATATAGTAATTCAGCTAATAGTTATTATCTTAGAAAGATATTTTAAATTTGTTTTTTATTCGAATTTTTTACAACTAAAAATTATTTTTTGACTTTATTAAGTGATTATAAGAAATATCAACTATGTTTTGACACTGCAAGTAATGTACTAGAACGACTTTACTTACTATATGTCCATAATCACCCTTTATTCTATATTTTTGGGTACCGCATATTGTTCTTTATTGCGTAAAAATCCAAATGGCATCAAGCATTTGTTATACTGGTGTTAGCTTTGATAAAAACAACATACAGCTAAGAAATGTGCTTACGCTTTCAGCAATACCTTAATAATAAGGCGGAGAATCAAAGATTTCACCACATACGTAAAAATTCAAATAACATCAACTAAATTATTAGTAGAGGGATTTTTTTAACCCTTTTTGCTAGCTCCGATGTATAATAGAAATAATTTTTTCGATTGATAAAAAGACAATTTAATCCTTTCCTTAAAATGATTATGTAAAAAGTCAGTGAATTAACAAACGAAGATGCGATTTTTCATCAAGTTGGAGAAATATCTAAAATCTTCCTTCCTAAATATTGTTGAAGTTAACTAGATCTATGGCATTTCCATTTGGTCTATTTTGACAATTCGCTAGCCTAATTTCACACATGATCATTAAATTTTAATTTATGAATAATAACAACAGAATCATAAAATTGTTTCTTTATCACATTAAATGATAACTAAATCATTCATGAGTTGTTTTAAATATACTCTTTCATTTATCTTTAATAGTCCATTATACTATAACTCGAATTATTAATAAATTTGGAAAATCCTGGTTACTTTGACTTGAGACAGTAAACAGTGTGACAGCAAACCTTTGACTGCTTCATCCTCACTTCATCATTCATCATACATCATGAAACTAAAAATTAATATTATAATTCGATTAAATTCAAATCTCATGTTAAATTTTTATTTCTTTTTTACGTTAAATAGTTTATTAGAGAGTAAAATAGAATTTTCTCCGAACTCGGAATGTCATAGATATTTGCTGTTACAGTGGTATTATTTGGAATCTAACCTGCCCGAAAAATATCTGATTTCTGCCCGTTTCCTTCTCCCTTCATCCTCTAAGCTGCCCGTTCTTCCCCGCGGTCGCTTTTCGGGCAGTCCAAACTTCAATATTCACACATCCCATCTCTCATTTTCTCTACTAAAACTCCATAAATATGCGGAGTTTCAGACTTTCTCAATTCCCAATTCTTCCACCACCACCAACCACCGTCCACGGTGGTGAAAAGGGGCCTTCTCATCACTGCAGCAGCAGAATAAAGTTCAGATTTTTAATATGGGTCAGGGGCTCAGTTGTGGAACAAGTGATGAACATGGATTGTTTACTGCTGTTCAGTGTGGTGATTTGGAGACTGTGAAGGCTCTGTTTGAGAGAAACCCAAGTCTTGTTCATCATTCTACAGTTTATGATCGACAGTCTGCTTTACATATTGCTGCTGCCAATGGCCAAATTGAGGTGTGTTTCTTGAAAATGGACTACTTTTCTTGAAGAAAAATAAAATCTTTGATTTTTTGGGGTGTTTCTTTTTGTTGAAACTTTTATGTTCTTTCAGGTTGTTTCTATGCTTTTAGACAAGTCTGTCAAGCCTGATTTATTGAATCGATATAAACAGGTATGATTATTACTTACAATTTTTTCTTATCAGTTGCTCTGTTTTCTTCATTGTCGTTTGCCTTTACATAACTACTTTAATTTGCTGAACTTAACTCGAGGGTCCTTCGAGTAAGGTCTATGTACACTTTACCTTCCCTTTTATACCCATTTGTGAGATTTCACTGGGTATGTTGTTGTTTGGTCGATCTCCAATTGACTAAAAACAAAAGAGTTTGAACTATGGAATTGATCGCTTCTTCTTGTGGTGTTCTGATTTCTGATTGCGCTGAGCAGCTGTTAAGTATTTTTTTATTTTTTTAATTTGCCCTGATTTTTGCTGTTTATTGCTTTAGACTCCATTGATGCTAGCCGCAATGCACGGGAAGATCTCTTGTGTGCAAAAGCTTATTGAAGCCGGGGCCAATGTATGTAATACTGAACTCTTAAAAAAGAATCTATGAACTGCTAATTGTTATTTTCTGCAAAATTTATTCGTCTAATTATGAAATATGTAATCAGATTTTGATGTTTGATTCGTTGAATGGGAGAACATGCTTGCACTATGCGGCCTATTATGGGCACTCTGAATGTCTCAAAACAATTCTTTTTGCTGCTCGGACATCACACATTGCGTCTTCTTGGTATATCTCATTGACAATCCACTTTCTTTTTTTTACTTTGTATGATGTGGATATATTATCGAATTGTTCTAAGTCATTGTGTTGGAATTAAACTTTTAGGGGATATGCCCGGTTTGTGAACGTTAATGATGGTAAAGGAGCAACACCTTTGCACTTAGCAGCTCGTCAAAGACGGGCTGATTGTGTTCATATTTTACTAGACAATGGTGCTCTTGCTTGTGCTTCTACAGATGGATATGGGTAATTATCTCGTCCAAGACTTAACTTTTCCTTTTCATTATTTGTGGGTTTCGAAGTAATTTATACTTACAGTTGTTTGCACGAAAACAGTTTCCCAGGTAGTACACCACTTCATTTGGCTGCAAGAGCTGGTTCTCTTGATTGTATCCGTGAATTGTTAGCATGGGGAGCAGAGCGATTACAAAGAGATGATTTGGGGTATTGTTTTTTCCCTCTTTTTAACTTGCCAGGTTCTGTGGAAGAAAGCATAGTCATGAAACTGAATGTATTCTTCTGTGAGTCCACAATCGTTTTGTTTTCTTATCTATCTAAAATATGCAATGTGGTGGTTGTGGTGCAGGAGAATACCATACACAATTGCTTTAAGACACAAACATGGTGCATGTGCAGCATTGCTGAATCCTTCATCTGCAGAGCCTCTTGTCTGGCCATCGCCATTGAAATTCATCAGTGAGCTGAATGAAGAGGCAAAACATTTGCTAGAATGTGCCCTGATGGAGGTTAACAAGGAGAGGGAAAAGAACATCCTGAAAGGAACAACCTATTCGCCACCTTCGCCAACCAATTCTGATAATGGGATGGATGACAACATCTCTGAGGTAATTACCGTTCAGATATCTATGAAGTAGTTAAGATTTTCTAAAAGATGACAACGACTCTTTAACAAGCTGCTACGACTAGTTTTAGCTTAAAAGCTACTGCAGAGTCTCATATCATCTACAATTACCCAATGCAGGTCAATGATACAGAAATTTGTTGTATATGCTTCGATCAAGTATGCACAATTCAGGTCCAGGACTGCGGGCACCAGATGTGTGCACATTGCGTACTGGCCTTATGCTGTCATAAAAAGCCTAATCCTACTACAACCAGTCCTATTGCACCTGTGTGCCCATTCTGTCGTAGCAACATTATTCAATTAGATGTTATCAAGCTTGAAAAGGATGATGGCACGAGCCACGATGTTTCCTCCACAAAGCTTAGGAAGTCTAGGCGATCAAGAAACTTCAGCGGGGGGAGTAGTAGTTTTAAGGGCTTATCTGCAGTAAGTTCTTTCGGAAGAATGGTTGGTCGTGGCTCTGGTAGAATTGCTGCTGAAAACGAATACATTGATAAGCCAATAATCCTTGACTAATAGCAGAATTTTGCATCAAGACTTCCAATTAACATGATTTTTAAGAGCATCCTAAATGGTATATATCGATAAATCTCTCTCTCCAATCTGCTTGATAGGAATTAAGTAAGCAAAATCACAATGATTTGCGCGGTTGGATTGGTCAGTACTACATTGTTACCACATTTTTTTTTACAGTTGGAATAGAAAGAATTCTTTTACAGTTGCCTCATTTTTTATTCTGTTTTGTCCTAATGAAAATTCAACATTCTCTCGATGTGTAATGTTATATGAACAATCCATAATATAAATATGAAAGTCTAATAATGTGTGAATGAAAAGGCCATTTCTTGCTAGTGATGGATCAACTGAAAGTGAGTGAAGTGTAATAAAACCTTTGTTAAAGAAGGGCATCTATGTAAATGACTTTTTTTAGCGCTAAGAACAAATCGTGATGTGTGGATTAGACATAAGTTCGAATCTTGTTGTTTAGAAAAAAAATTTAACCCTAAGAAGGATAGAGGAGCGAGTTCAAGTATCTATCGAGTTTCCACTTTCCAATTACGCGTTTAGTTGGAGAAATTTTTTGTCACTTTCTTTATTTTTTAAAGGAAAAAAAAAAATCAGACGCAACTAATGGATCGATCAAAGGTGGTGGAGTAGGTGGCTTTTTTGTTGTTATGTGTTGGAGAAATTAACCCATTCTTGAAGGGAAAAAAGTATTGGAGTGGACTTTTTGCTAGTTTCACATGCAACAACTTGTCCACGAGAACAATGGTCCATGCAACATGCACATATAGGGTTTATTTGAATTTAGTATTTTAAATATGGAACATAAATTTATTTTATTAAAATTTCAAGAAGTAATAAATATGTATGTTCAAATATGAGCTGATTCATTGATACACTACTGTATTTTTACTGTTACATTTCACATTTCACTGTTCCACTAGTTTTCCATTAAGTGGTTAATACATAGTTAGTTGTAAGCTGTTAGGAATACATGTGAGCTGGCAATTTTCAGTTAGTTTGTTAGCTTAAATGTGATTCTTCTAGATGCTTCCGTATGCTTCCTGTGTACATCTATAAAGGTCATGACCTTCATCATTTGTAACTGTTTTTACACAATGAAATGAAATCTTCTTCTCTTCTTCTTATCTCTGTTTTCTTCTCTGCTTAAACAATGGCTGATAAGCCTTGAGTTCTTAATTTTCACAATGTACTCGTAGTTTTACATTTAGAATGGGTTTAATAGTAAAAATCATGAAAATTGAATTCATAAAATTTAAATTCGAACAGAGTATAAGAACAAATTGTGCCCATACATCATTTTCCTATTAATAGAGGGTGGTCAAAGGGATAAGTGCCAATATAAAAGGTCTTTTTCTATTCTCTTACAAGAGCCATTGACTTATCAAAAGAGCAAATTGTCGAATAAGAGTACCACCTTCATCTTAATTGAGAGTGCCACCTTCTTCTTTTTTCTTCTTTTTCATTTAGATTTTTTTTGTCTTTTGGTCTAGTTACACTTTTTTTTTTTATCGGGTCTATCATAAACATCTTTTCTGCTTCACAAATATAGAGATAAGATTTGTGTATATTTTACCTTTTTTAAGCTACAGACTTTACATATGAGATTACACTGGATATGTTATTATTGTGGATGATGCTAAAATGCAAATCTATTCTTTTGAATAGCGATTAGCGAGGATGCTAATTTTTGCTTCTTTAATAATTTTACTCCTCTTTTTGGGTATCAGTTGAGAAGGGGTTCCACTTGCAGGAATATTTATAGGTGGGCTTATTTTATAATTCCTTATAATTTTGTTTTGAATTATAATTTTTGAAAATACTTTTTTAGATTTTTAGACATAAGAGATTTGAAAATACCAAACTAAAATTTTTTGCAGAACTTTTTTTTTCTATTCGAATTGTAACAGGTTAATTCAATACAAGAAAACATGAAATTAGTTATGAAATTTTTCGACAATTCCTAGCTAATTCATTGCTAAGAGTGATTAGTATGAGATTTTAGCTGTTTAGCTACGAAATTTTGTCACTCGCCGATTTCTTATTTTCTAGTAGTGATTTAATCATTCCATCTATGTAGTTTGGATTTCATTAAAAAAGAAAAATCCAAGTTTTAGACCTCATGTTTAATCGGTACAGTATAAATTCAACATATACAATTTAGAATTTCAAAGTTTAAATTGTGTCTAGATTATGTTTTTGAATTGCACATATTTTGTTGTTCACAATCCTCCAGTGCACCTTTTCATTGGGCATCATATTGGGCTACATACGATATGAGTATGACCATGCCTTAACTGTTGTAGCCACTTTTTGGATCCATATTCGATAACCATTTTTTAATGCGACACAAAAATATCTCTAGCTAAAATACGAAGAACAAAAAAAATCAGCACAACTTGCTCAAATTCGAATCATGTACAATTGAAACATCCAACACACTGCTAGAATCTCACAAGTAATTATAGTTCGAAACTCTCTGGGATTTCACATTAAAGGGTGTTCACACTAATATAGTTGATAGCTAGCATTTTACTAGCAAATGAAATTTGTTTCGTATGAATTTTAATAAGTCAAACTCTAAAGTGATTATCAAATATCCAATGAGAAATTAAAGGAAAAGTTTGTTTCATGCGACAAAAAGATGAAGAAGTCATGATGAGTCTAAGTGAGGCCAGCCAAAAAAATACAACTACAAAGAAAAGTAGTACTAATATAAAATTAGGACGTATAAAACAAGGATGTAAATTATAAAGCATGTAAGCTTTATGTTTGCATCTTGGTGAAGTCAATTGCTGTCTGTGTTTGTTTCTCCATCTTCATCCCACATGACAACTCAAATTAATTATTCCTATCATATGATTCTTTCTTTTAATAAAATTACCAACGGCCAAAAAAAAAAAAGTGGCTATAGGTTGCTGAGAATTGAAATTGGCCGGCCGGCAATTTTAATTTCTGAATAAATGGAAATTAAGTTTAAGTTATTTACACTGTTAGTGTAATATTTATGTATTTTTACATTATTATAGATAGCCCAAATGATATCTAAGAGTAGTAAATGAGTTTAAAATTAAATACTACGTAATTTGTGATATTTAAAATAAGACAGATTATTTGTTATAATAGGTAAATAACATGAGTTGATGATAATTAATATGAGTGGATGGTGATGTAAAAATTATTTACACAATTGTCCATACAATTTTAACTCAATGAAAATTACAATGTGCAAATTAAAAGATATACTCAAATAAGAGCTCGCTAGTTTCCTAATAAAATTTTCCAATAAAAGGGATTAGTTATATATTTTGATTGAATCAATGACAAAAGAAAAAAATAGTAGTGTCTTTTCACACGTAAAAATTAGGAAACTTTCTTGTAGTTGATTTGTTCCTACCTTCATGTGAACTAATTTGGCGGGAAAATTATATTTTATAATATAAATTTCTCATTAATTCGTGATGGGAAAAATCTTAGGTTAATTAAACGAGATATACTTTAGGGACAAAATAAATTAATGTTGACAAACATTGGAAAGATATGGAATAATCATGTTAGAATACAATTAAGAGGCTAATTACATACATAAAATACTAGAGTAATTAATTAAGATGTACGTACATCACAAAATGGTAATTTGATCAAGTTGTTGTGGTGATTTTGTTGATGAGATTTGCAAGTAGAGCTGGAGGAAAGAGTGATTCAACTTCATCATTGTAAACATCAAAAAACATTTTTCTCTTTCTCTTTGTAATAACAGTATTAGTTGCAAGAACTGATGATGACTTGGCCTTCCTTGGAGTTTTCGGACATTTCATTGGAATTTTATGTTCCTTTGATGTTGGAGTTCTCAATCCATCTTGGTGTTGTTGTGTTTGTGTTGCTATAATTTGACATCCATGTTGGGAATCCACAACCATGACTGAATATGAGTTAAATTTTGTGAGTGAAATGAAAGGAATAAATATAACACTTGGAGAAATTAAAAGAAGAAAAAAAGAAGAGGAGAAAACAAAGAGACAAGAAGAACCAACAACCTAGAAAGATATGCCGGCGCAAATACTTATAAGAGAAAGAGATCAAGAATAGAAAGCTTAAATTGGGATCGAGAAAGAAAGATAAAGACTATTATATATAATTTTATAGTTTAAACTATGATAATATATTATTGATTAGCTTACATACTTATGATTTCATATCGAAATTTAAATTGATAGATAGAGTGTATGTATACATTTTTTCAAATTATTATCATGTCTCAACACGTTCTCATGTGATGATGATGAGAAAAGTATCGATTAGAACCTTTATTTTCTCTGTTACAGTATTGAAAATAAAGATTAATTTTTTTATTTAAAAATTTAAACTATTAAATTTTAACAAAATTAATATATTTTAAAATATGATAACATTATCAGATTACTAATCTTACTTTTAACGTAAAAAATTACGTGACATTATCTTTTAGGTGATCAATATATATAATTTGATATAAGGGAGAGAAGTTAAAAGTTAAGTGTATTTAATTGTGCGTGTGTGAGAGAGAGAGTGGAAGTTGCTTGTTTGATAATACTACTTCTCCATCGGCGAAGGATCCAATGCACAAAAAAAATAAAGAGAGACTGACGTAAACATGAGGGTGGACTTCCAAAATTTTGAAATTTTATTATTTTTGTATTCAATTTTGTAACTTAAAAAATGTCGTACTACAAGTCTCTTTTTGTGATTTTCACCAACTTTGATGAATCTATGCACGTGCTTGTCTTTTGGTGAAGCCAGCCATCTCAATTCTCATGATCATGTCAACTTAATAATAAGCTCCTTCCATTATTGTCGTTTCGTTTTAGATCTATAATATTGCTGCTTTCGAGCAGATCTTTAATTTTCTTATCGATCATATATTATTCTTGTTAGTAGTATATTATCGTATAGAGACGTTTGATATAAGGTATAATAATTTCATGAATAAAATATAGGACTATTTTATTGTGTGTTTGGTTTGTAGGGATTAGATAATTCTAGAATTATTTATCCTACTATTTATATATGATGATGAGATAAGTTATTCTCATATAAATAGTGAAATAATTAATCATAGAATAACTTAAACAAAACGACTAGTATTATTTTTAGAATTCATAATCGTCTAGCTAGGGAATACACATACTAGGATAAAGCATTGATTAGTAACATTCATTTAGATGAACCGGACTCCTTTTTATTTCTGTTCTCTTTAAAATAAAGTATTAATTAAGTTTAATGGATAAGATTTAATTGATTAAAGTAAGGCCTTAACCATGATTTAGATAACTGATAACTCACATATTTGCTTCCAAACATTTTAGTAATCCCACATTCATAAATAGTATTATCTTGTCCATAAATACATTAAAAATAATATCTCTCGTCCTATATATAGACTCTCGATCTTTTTCCCTGCATCCCACCATATCTATCTTTCAACTTTTTGTTTTTTGAGTTAATCCTTTAATTGCATTTTCTCATTGGAATTTTCTCTTAAAAATTAGCCACCGCAAGATGACAATACTACAAATATTTTTAATAGTTAGGTGCTTTAAATCATAAGAAAACTATGATCATCTTATTCACCTGTATTTTATAAAACAAATTATATCAAGGTACAATAAGGAAGACGAGGATTATAATATAATTGAAGAAATAACCCATCAAAGAATAACTAAATATATATTTAAGTATCACAAATCACAATAAAACAAAGAATGTTTTATGCGAGCAAGGACTTGGGGATAATGAATAGAAGAAAAATGGAGATGACAAATGAAAATAGATAGAAAATTAGTGCAAGGGATACATATTGCGATACGAATATTTTTCTACATATTCAGAAATCTTCTTTTGACCGATATCTTATCTTAAAACAAAACAAGAACCAATGCATTATGGTTATTTTTAATTATGATTAGGGTTTTATTTTAGTTTATTAAATTTCATCTTTTAATTTTAAATAATGATATGTATCCCTAATTCAAACAAGAATTTGGGGAAATGAAGAAAAGAGAAATAAAGAATAGCAGAACTTAAGTGCATGTTATGATGTAGGAATAATAAAATGTTTATCATTGACTTTGATTATTACCTTTTTAATATAGAAACTATAAAAGTACAGCTTTAGTAATCTTTGTTTAATTTTTCATGCCCCTCGATTAATTAATGGATCAGTGCGTGTTATACTTCTGATTAGGGGTGTACAAAATTGAACTGAAAACCGAATCAAACTACAAATCGAGTCAATTCGGAAAAAAAAATCCGACTAGTGGTTTGGTTTGACTTGGTTTGGTTTTGAAAAAAAAAACCGACTATATTTGGGTTAGTTTGGTTTTAACTAAAAAATCCCAACCCGAGACCAAACCAACCCGACATTATATATATAATTTTAAAATTTTATTTTATAAATAAAAATATTTACTTTGATATAATTTTTAAATATTTCTTATACATTTTCATAGTTTTTATCTTTTAATATATTATTTCAAGTTTGAACTTAGAATTATGAATGAGCCAATAAAAATTATAATCCACAGATGTTGGTAATTATAAAAAAGCTTAAATCAAAATCAAATTAATACTAATGCAAAAAGAAAATCAATTCAACACTAAGAATGACAATAATATTGAATATTTGTTCTTTAGTTTTACATTGGTTTAGACAATTAAAATACATAATCTAATTTTAATTTCCTTTAAT
>JAJOOE010005697.1:0-92404 GCA_036250405.1 Solanum raphanifolium
TTTTGTGAGCAAAAAATGGCCCGGTCCATTTGGACTTGAGTTTTCCCGGAAACAAGTGCAACCTAGAGTTGAATAAAAGGACAAGATCACCTACCACAAATTCTCACTTTTCAATTCTTTAATCATGATACCTCTTCATCTTCTCTTTGTACAAGGCTGAACTTTCATAAGCTTTTAGGCTAAACCCATCAGGCATATTCAAGTCATTCATTCTTTGTTTAATGTGGCGCCCCAATCCATATTTAGCTTCTTTATCGCCCACATAGACTTATGCTCTAGTTCTACTTGTAAATCACAAGACATCCCATATACAAGTTGGTTAGGAGGCATACCTATGGGAGTCTTGTAGGAAGTGTGATAGGCCCATAGAGAATCATCAAGCCTCCTTTGCTCTATCAACCTTAATGCCCTTCTCAGAAATCCAATGACCTAGCACTATACCTTCTTTCAACATAAAATGGCACTTCTCCCAATTGAGCACTAGATTGCAGTCTTCACACCTCTTAAGCACCTCGGCCAAATGATCCAGACAACGATCAAAAGAGTCACCCACCACCAAGAAATCATCCATGAAGACCTCAATAGTGTCCTCCACTATATCAGAGAATATTGACATCATACAATGCTGCAAGGTTGCTGGAGCATTGCTCAACCCAAATGGTATCCGTTTGAAGGCGAATGTCCCATAAGGGCAATTGAAGGTGGTCTTCTCTTGGTCTTCCGGAGCTATAGAAACCTGATTGTTGCCCAAATAACCATCAAGAAAACAATACCAACCTTTACCCGCCAGTCTATCCAGCATATTATCCATGAATGGCATAGGGAAATGATCCTTTTCTATCCAAGCATTTAACTTCCAGTAGTCCATGCAGACTCTCTATCCAGTCACGGGCCGCATCAGAACAAGTTCATTTTTCTCATTTAGAACCACAGTAATCCCACCTTTCTTGGGCACATACTGTACCGGACACACACAACTACTATCGGCAATGGGATAAATAACTTCGGAATCCAACCACTTGATGATCTCCTTTTTAACTACCTCTTGCATAGGCAAATTTAATCTTCTTTGGTGCTCAATACTAGGCTTGTGATGTAGCATGATTTGGATTTTACGAGAACAAATATCATGAGGGATCTCGATAATGTCTGCAATAGTCCACCAAATAGCTCGCTTGAATCTTTTTAACACAGAAACCAAACACTCTACTTGTTGCCCATTAAAATCTGCAGCAATGATGACCGGTAAAGTATCATCTTTTCCCAAGAATACGTACCTCAAATGTGATGGTAGAGCCTTAAGCTCCATTTTGGTGCCTCCTCAACAGATGGTCTTGCGGGTGGGGACTCACTATTTTTTATGTCTAACTCCAGCTTATTTGGTTTGGAACGATATTCCCACCTATCAAGTGCGGCGACCAACTTATCATTCTCTTCAATACCATCACTCTCAGAGTTCATCATAACCGGTGCTAGTGCCTCAACACCCAATCTCTTTTCAATCTGCACCTCAGACACACTCTTAACTCTATAGGTTATCGCCGATACCGATTTGTGCTCACTACTTTGCTTCATAGACCTACAAATATTGAAAGTCACCTCTTCATTTTCAGTCTAAATTTCATCTGCCCCTTTTCCATATTAACCAAAGCGTGCCTCGTAGCTAAAAATGGTCTCCCAAGAATGATGGGAACCTTAAAATCAACCTCGAATTCAAGAATCACAAAATTTGCCAGAAAGATGAACGACTCAGCTTTCACTAGTACATCATGGAGCACATCTATGGGCCTCTTCACAGTTTTGTCGTCCATGAGCAATCGCATCGCAGTCAATTTTGGTTCTCCCAAACCAAACTTTTTGTAAATCGACAATGGCATCAGATTAATTCTAGCCCTAAGATCACATAATGCCTTAGCAAAATGCAATAACCTGATGGTACATGGAATAGTAAAGGCACCAGGATCCTCCTTCTTTTGAACATGGAACGTAGTAGCAATGGTGCTACAATTTTGCAATCTATCATCATCCTCGAAGCTCACGACCCTTTTCATGGTCACCATATCCTTCATAAATTTTGCATACCCAAGCATTTGCTCCAAAGCCTCAATCAACGGAACATTGATGGAAAGCTGCTTCAACATACTAATAAATCTGCGGTATTCGCTTTCTTCAGTCTTTTTCACTAACCTTTGTCGGAAAGGAGGTGGAGGTTTGGGTATGGGGACAACTTTCTGAGTTACCTCATCTTCCTTCTCTGTTGCATTCTTGGACTCTCCAGTCACCTCAACCACATTATCATCTTTACTAGCATCAGTTTCTACCCTAGATGGCATAGGTGGATCAATGGTCTTCTTACCTCCTCGAGTTATGACTACCATGCAATGTCCATCATTCTTTGGATTTTGGATAGTATTACTAGGAAGACTGTCAGGTTGACGTGGATTTACTATAGTCGACAACTGATTCATATGTAGCTCATGATGCTTGATCGACACTGTGTGGGCGTCAACCTTTTGACCAATACTAGACAAGTCATTTTGCATCTCCTACACATTCTCATTAGTCGCGTCAAACCTCCTCATCATTTTCTGCATCATATTCTTAATACGTGACATATTACCTCCAGCTTCCGTAGGAGCAGAATCCTGATTTTGAGAAGGAACATAAGGTCCAGCCCGATCGTTTCTGTGGCCATAGTTGTTTCGGTTGTAATTGTTGTCGCGATTGTAATTCCTATCACGGACATATTGACCCTCGCGGTTGTAATTGCCATAGTTCTGACCTTGATTTCCTTGACCTTGGCGCCAATTATTCGTGTTGGAACCTTAGGCATTTGGTCAGAAACCCCCCATCTGCTCATTCACCGCATAAGCATCCTCTTCAGAATAATACTCCTATGTCGGTGGTGGAGTTCTAGTCAACTAGTTCACCGCATTTACCTTCTCCACTCCTAGAGTCACATGCTTTAACACCAACCCTAGTTCAGTTCTTATATGTGCCATCTCCACGCGAATCTCATCTGCGGGCTGGTTGTTTATAGCTTGGACGACAAATGTGCTCCTCCCAGTGTCTGACTTTCTAGTGCTCCAAGCTTTACTATTTCGAGATATCTTCTCCATTTTCTCTGTAATTTGTACAAAAGTGCATTCATCGTACGAACCTCCTGCAATAGTACCAAGCACTGCCATACCATTATCATTTTGTCCTCGGTAGAAGTACTCCTTCAACGACTCATCATCAATGCTGTGATTCGGGACACCTCTCATGAAGGCAGTGAACCTATCCCAAGAACTACTGACAGACTCTCTAGGTAATCCTACAAAGTTGTTGAGTTTATCCTTCTTGTTCAACTTCTTGGACACTGGAAAGAATCTTGCTAAAAATGCCTTTGTCAACTCCTCCCATGTATAAATTGAATTGTAAAGGAGTTCATTGAACCACACAGCAGCATCTCCGGTCAAAGATAGGGGAACACACGTAACCCATTGACATTCATATCCCAATTCGGTCGACCTATACAAATTTTGCAGACATGATTAAGTTTGGTATGTGAGCATGTGGATCATCCGCTGGCAACCCCGAAAACAAGACCCTCGCTGTAAGCATCTGCATCAAGCTAATGGTCACCACAAATGTATGCCCTTGAGGTCCATCAGAATCGATAATATTAAGGTTAACCCTGAAATTATCATGCAGACGTGGTCCTTATGGTTCCTATGCCCTCAGTTCATCTCCTAATCTATTCTCAACTGGAGCCTGATTATTCGCATCAATTACCCTCGGAGGTTGCAATCCAACACCTTCACCTAACTCTCCCTCGATAGGGTTAATCGAAACTCCTTGATTATTCATTCTCCACAAAATTCTATTCAGTTCGGGATCGTAGGGAGTAAGTGGTTCGCCTTTGCTCCGTGTACTTGGCATACATTAGAGTAAGACAAAAGAAAAAGTAAAATTATGAAATATTAGACTAAAGTTCAATAACGTAGTTAAACATAATCTAAAAACCAAATTCCCCGACAGCGGCGCCAAAATTTGATACGCTCAGATTAAACCTCTTTTCATAAGAATAAGCGATTGTTATCACGTAAAGAACCCAACTTCTAGGTTGGGGTCGATCCCACAAGGAATATGGTTTAGACTTAAGTTCAATAACGATTATATTCATTTAGCCAATGTATTTCCGACACAAATAAGTAAAAAAAGGTGTGGGGGGGGGGGGTTGGGTAACATTTTTTGGAAATTATGAAAGTAATTAGTAAGCAAGGTGAAACTAGGGCGTACGTGTTCCCCATACGATCATAACTCCGTAATCCTAGTAATAGCAATCCCTTCCTAGTGTATTACATGCAAAGCAATAAGTTATGCATCTCTAAATCCTTGGTCTGACATCTAGAGAATTTCACCCCGCACCTTGGTCCGGCTACGTTTGTATAATTTACTAACCCTTACCATTACCTTATATTAGACGTCACATCGATGTATGGCTTAGTTTTCACCCTCACACCAATCGGCATTAATTCTATTAGATAGTATCACACTAAATCTATGTTGATAATTATTTTCTTATTAACTACCTCCTAGGTCCGGCAAGTAGCAACAATGCGAGTTCTAACGTTGCGCACCGTTCAAAAGACTTCTAGACGAAAGAATTATCAATGCTTATAAAATACTATTCAGGAATTACTTAGTTTCTATTCATACTTCGTTAATCACTCATGGTTCCCACAACCCTATTTGTAGATTTAGTTACCCATATTAGTAAGAACACAAGTCATATTTTTAGAAGAAGAAATCATGAACTTACGTAATGAGAATGATAAACCCAGAATTTCAAGTTGAATTTCCAAACTAAAATCTTCAAACCAAACTTCGGCAAGTAAGAAATGCTAAAGTTGCAAGTTAATCTCCAAAGCCAAAAACTAGAACTATAATAAGAAAGTTTAACCCCCAAAAATGAGGTTTACATTCCCTATATATAGAAAAATAAGTCCTAACTAAAAAAGAAATGAAATAAGGAAATAATGTTTCAAGACGCGGTTTCGATCACCGATACTGACCTACGGACCGTGGTTTGATTTATGGTCCGTAGGTCCCTTTCGTGACTCAGGACTTGGGCAAATTTCTAACTTCAAAATCTTCAAAACTCTTAACCGAACGACGTAGCACCAATACGGACCGTGGATTGATCTATGGTCCGTGGATCCTTCTCCGTAGCTCCATACTTAGAATCTTCAAAATTTGGTACTGGAACCTCTCTCTGAATAATTTGACGGATTAGCAGTACGGTCCGTATATTAATCTACGGTCCGTCGATTGCAACCATGGTTCCACACTTTGTCAAGAATTCCCTAATTTTCCTTCAAGCCTTTCCTGCCCATCTACGACACCCATATACGGAGCGTGAATGGACCTACGGTCTGTAGATCACCTCTGTAGATGCCCTTTTCTGCACGTCCTTCAGCTGCGTCTCTCAGTTTCGACGTCTGAACATATTTCCTGCGATCATGAGAAAAATACATAAAAATCAGTACAAAATGGCCCTAGACACACACAACTCTTAAGTGAAATGTATTTAAAATACCTTAAAATCACGGTATATCAATGTTCTAAATTAGTGTGCTAACTTTTTTTAAAATTAAAATTGTCATGTTGATAATTCTCTTTAAAAATTACAAAATTTAGCCAAGTTGACCATTAAAGTGTTTATATATATAACATTCGAAAAATAAAACATGACCATTGAGGCAATCATTTCCCCTGGAGAAGCAATCGGAGAACAATTTTGGCTAGATCAAGTTATTTGCTATAAAATTAAATTGGCATTAACATTGTAGGAAGCTTTCTACGAAAACATTATATCTTCTATAGTCCAATGGTAGCAAGAATTGTCATAGTGCTGTCACGACTCGAACAACATCTAAGGCAAACACTAGCCAACCTAGGCTAAGGCTCATTGACATCTATACTAAGGTCTTTCTAGCCTATCAATCAGCATCACCGGTAGCCCTCATCTGCATCATCACCACCCACCATTATTACATCCACTAATCATTATTGATAATTACCACCATTACTCAATATTTTATACTGCTAACCATCATCATTCACCAATGTCATTCGCTATCAATATCATTCCATTGCTAATTATAAGTTGCTACCACCAACAACTATGATTAATCACTATTGCCAAAACCTTTACCATAAGGTACTAGCCACGACATCCATCATCAGCCAACATCATTTCAAATTAACAAACTAATGAGTCAAGGATTTAGACTCATTTAGGGCTTAATATTTAAGGAATTAGTGTCATCAATTTCTATTTTATGCTTTAAATTGATGATAAAATGTTAATTTGCAGCAATGAAGGCAAAAGAGCAAGGTAAGGGCATTACGAGGCAAAAAGGAGCGAAAATGCTTAAAAACATAAAGGAAAGCACAGCTTGTACTTGGCAAAGCCACTCGGCGAGTCGACCTTCTGCCCGCCTAAAGTTCCTGCAGGCCAGCCTATGGAAAAGACCAACTTGGCGAGCAAATGGATGGTTTGGCGATGCTCCAATTAGGTCGGTGAGCCCGACCTTGATCGCCTAAAGTTACAACAAATAAATGGTAAAAATTCAAGCCAAGAAGGGTATAGAGGGGCACTCGGCGCATTACTGATCAGGTCGGCGAAGCCCGACTTACTTCGTCGAGTGACTCCGAATCTAAAATAGTGGGAACGTAAAAGTGCAATTTTGAAAAGAAGAAAAGCAGTTCCCACATTGTCCAGTTTTGGGTTTTTTATCCTAAACATTCGAAAAATTCTTTTTACACTCTTTTAATAGAGATTTAGGGTTTGTTTGATTTTTAGCTTCAAATTAAGCATTTGGAGACATTTGGATTGTTTTCCAATCTGATGGAAAACATAGTTGGTAATGATTTCTTGTTCTTTATTATGTTTGGCTAAAACCCCCAATCTTGGGTGTGTGATTATGTAGTTGAATGTTTCAATTAGCTTATGGGTGTTAGAATTTACTAATTTTATAATTGATTTGAAGTGGGTTCAATTAATAGTTTGAGTTTGAAATGATGAGTTGTAGTTGCATTTGCAATTCTAGTTTAGCATTCTAAGCTTGGTTGAGAAAGAAATTTTAGAGTTAAAACTTTTAATCAATGATTGTAGTGATTGTGTTGTTCCAAATTTCGCTTCAGAAAGTGGGAGTGAATTCAATCCTACTAATCTAACTTGAAAAAGTAGATTGATTGAGGTATTTTGCTGTTTTTATGTGTTGTGCTTGTTGAGGTTCGAAAGAACTCGCTTGATTCGTGATAGTTGATTGAGAAATAACTATTGCACCGAAGGTCTAGCTTACCCACTGAAGTTCAATGACTTTTACTAAATAATAATCATCCATTTAGCAAAATTGGCATTCAATTTATCATACTCCCAAGAAACCCTCTCTATTTGTACTTCGTAACCGAATTCTTTACCATATCACTTCATGTGGGATCGACCACAACTCTTAGTTGGGATTATACTTGTTAGCGACTGGCTACACTTAGAATTGGATGAAGTGTAGTTGAACTTTATCACAGACACAATTCCCATTGTTAGTCATCACCACCACCAATTGCCATAAAAATAATTAAAATATATTATTGATAAAACATATGATCAATTTAGCAATTTGTTTGATTTTTATATTTGTTATTTTTAAACAAAGATAAATTTTATACATCCAAATGTTGAGAAAACAAGCTGTCTTGATTATTTAATATGATATGCGTTCAGATTCAAACATCTTAAGGAAAACAAATGAGACCTTACTAATATTGGACCTTCTTTTTAGTTAATTAAAAATTAGTTAATATTTACTTTTAATGATATTTTATTTTTTTCCAAAAGAAATAAATATAAGCTAAAAATGGACCCAAAATAGGGTATATAATTTCCTTATAATTTCTGACCATGGAGCCTTCCTTCTTAATGTGTAGAATCATCTCCTCCGCCGGTGAATTCCTTTTCGATCATCTCGACGGCGAAGTCCTTTCCGATCTATCTATGGCGACGTCTTAATGGAAACAGATGAGGCATTACTGATATAGGGCCTTCTTTTTAGTTGATTAAAAATTGCTTTATATTTCCTTTTAGTGATATTTCATTTTTTTCCAAAAGATATAACGGAAAAGGGCCAAAAATACTCCTAAACTATAGGAAAAGGTTTTAAAATACTCTTCATCCATCTTTTGGTCTAAAAATACCCTTTCATTCACCCTTTTGGCTCATTTATACCCTTCAAACTAACAATTCTCTCTGTATTCTTTGTTTTAAAAAAATATTTATTATGTGGCCTCGTCCCTTCTTGATGAAATGTCAAAGATAAATAGGGCATGGTATACTCAAGAGGACCAAGTGTCCCCCTTAAATTTTAGGATGACAAAGGAGTAACTTAACCAGGTGACAAAGCGGGATGAGAATATTAGTAAAATGATGTCCCAAATAGAGTTGTTGAGAAAACAAGTGCTAGAGAGCATGGGTGATCAGAAAGATGTAAAAGGATTGTTTAGACTTGAGGAGGGTTCTCACCCGAGCTATTTAAAGTTGGGTGGTAGTCAAGATTGGAACTCACATAATAAAGAAGAACGGAGGTGATACAATCAAGATTTGACTGAAGAAAATAACCCTTGGAAGAGAGAAGATAGTCATGAAGAGTACCACACGCAATCAAGTGATATCCCAAGATCTAAGGGTAGTTCAGGAAGCCTACGAGTGGATGAACTGTTGTCGCAAATCCTAGATAATGTTGAGGGATTTGATGACATGCTTAAGGAGATGAAAATTGATTTCTCATCTTTGAATAAGAGGGTAAATTCTCACGCGGATGCAGTCAAACAACTTGAAGGTCAAATGATCTAACTTTCAGCACAATTAGAACCCAAACTATTTGAAAGGAGTGAAGTTGAGTGTTCAATAAGTTTGAGGGCTGATAATGACAATGATTTGGCAGTGGTGAATCGAAGTAGGAAGATAAATGTCGGTAATGTGAAAGTTAATGATGAGACATATGCTTATGAAGAAGAAAAAGACATAGTTGAGGAAGAGAGGTTAATTCAAGCACCGGAAAATGATATGCTCAAAGAGGGGGAAGAGAGTCCAAAGCAAAGTACCGAAGAGTTCCGAAAAGCTAAAGAAAGGGTTGCATCATCTCCAAAACTAGTGCAACCTCTACCCAAAATAAGTCTGCTATTCCCTCAACGTCTCACAAAGAGAAATGAGGTTGAAAAGTTCAAGAAATTCCTATCCGTGTTCAAGGCAATTTCTATAAACCTCCCTTAGTGGAAGCATTATTGGAGATGCAGGGATATGCAAAATTCATGAAGGAGCTGGTCACTAAGCAGAGAAGAATAGACTTCTAAACAATTGAAGTTTCTCATAGTTGTAGTGCCATTATGACTAGCGATGTGATTACAAAGAAAAAGGATCCGGGGGCATTCACTATCCCATGTACCATTGGTATTCTTCAGTTTGCCAAAGCTTTATGTGATTTGGTGGGGATTATATACTTGAGGCCCTATGAAATCTTCAAATAACTTGGGTTGGGTGATTTGAAATCCACAACAATTCGGCTTCTGATGGAAGACTAGTCGATCAAACACCTAGTTGGGATACTTTATGACATATTGATTAAGGCTGATCGATTCTTCTTTCCTGTTGATTTTGTTATTCTAGATTGTGAAATTGATGTGAAAGATCCAATTTTGTTGGGTAGACAATATTTGGCAATCGGAAGAGCTCTAGTAGATGTTGAAAGCGGTGAGTTAAAGTTTCGGGTAAATGAAGACGAGGTCACCTTCAATGTGTGCAAATCAATGAAGCAACCTAGTGACATTCATGTAGTTTCAACGATTGATTTGATTGATGAACCAATGGCTTGTGTGAGTGAAATGTTGTGTATGGGTGAACCCCTTTAGGCTATTCTTTCAAATTATGATGAGACCGAAGTTCAAGGGTATGATGAAATGGTAGCTGATCTATTGGGACTAAGTGAGGACTCAAGAAACCAATTAAATCTAGACATTGATCTAAAGAATCGAGAGAGTCCTCCCGCTTAATCATCCACGGAGGAACCTCCAAAGCTTGAGTTGAAAGTTCTCCTATCTAATCTTCGGTATGCATTCTTGGGGGAGAATAATACCTTGCCCTTTATCATTGCAGCGGACTTTCTTGAGTGGAAAGTAAAATTGCTTCTTGAAGTGTTGAAATGGTACATCAAGGCAATACGATGGACAATTGCTAGTATTGTAGGTATTCCACCCTGAATTAGCACTCACAAAATCCAATTGGATAATGAATGCAAACCAATTGTTGAGCATCAAAGAAAACTAAACCCACCTATGCAAGAGGTGGTGAAGAAAGATATCATTAAATGGCTAGACGCAGGTGTGGTGTACCCTATTGCGGATAGCAAATGGGTAAGTCCCAGTGCCTAAGAAAGGAGCCATCACAGTGGTTCCAAATGAGAAAGGAGAACTTGTACCTATGAGGTCGGTCACCGAATGGAGAATATGCACGGACTATTGAAAGCTAAATTCTTGGACCAGGAAAGATCATTTTCCAATGCAGTTTATGGATCAAATGCTCCATAGATTTACGGGGAGTGGATGGCTACTCTGGGTACAACCAAATCTCTATTGCATTGGAAGACCAAAATAAAACTACTATTACATCCCTATAGGACTTTTGCCTTCAAGAGAATGTCGTTTGGATAGTTTAATGCTCCGGCGACATTCCAATGATGCATGTTTTATATTTTCACTAACATGGTTGAAGACTCAATGGAAGTCTTCATGGATGATTTCTCGGTTGTAGGTTATTCATTTGAGACATGTTTGGCTCATCTTAGGCAGGTCCTTCAAAGGTGTGTAGAAACCAACTTAGTCCTTAATTGGGAAAAGTGTCATTTTATGGTCATGGAAGGAATAGTCCTAGGTCACAAGGTGTCACAGAAGGAATCGGAGGTAGGCAAAGCAAAGATCGAGGTTATTGAGAAGTTACCACCACCTATCTGTATAAAAGGTATTCGGAGTTTTATGGGTCATGTTGGTTTTATCAAAGATTCATCAAAGATTTCTCAAAAATTGCACACTATTGTGCAAGCTATTGGAGAAAGAGGTGAAGTTTTGTTTTGATGATGCTTGCTCAAAATGTTTTGAGTGTTTGAAAGAAAAGCTAATCTCTACCCAATGATCATTAGCTCGGATTGGTCCGAACTATTTGAGGTGATGTTTGGTGCAAATGGTACTGCTCTAGGAGTCATGTTAGGGCAAAAGCGTAACAAAATATTTAATCCAATTTATTATGTCAGCAAGTCTCTAAATGGAGCACAACATAACTACATTGTTACTGAACAAGAACTACTTGTTGTAGTATATGCGTTTGAAAAGTTCAGTGCATACTTGTTGAGCACTAAAGTAATATTTCATACTGATCATGCAGTGTTGCGGTACTTAATGGCCAAGAAAGATGCGAAGCCAAGGTTGATTGGGTGGGTATTGTTATTGCAAGAGTTTGATTTTGAAGTAAAAGATTGAAAGGGATGTGAAAATCAAGTGGCTGATCATTTGTCATGGTTAGAAACCAATATGACTAACACCAAAGAAATGGACACTGTGGCTGAATTCCCAGATGAAATAGTGATGAGGATAACCCAAAGCAACATCCCTTGGTATGCTGATCTTGCTAACCATGTGGTGTGTGAAGTTATGCCTGAGAATTTGAACCTCTACTAGTGAAAGCGTTTCTTGTTTGATGTAAATAAGTACTTCTGGGATGAACCATATCTGTTTAGAGAATCTGCGGACTATATCATTTGTCAATGCGTACCGGAAGAAGAAGTCAATGACATTCTTAATGCATGTCACACCTCACATGTTGGTGGACATCACAGTGGGGTGCGAACGACAGCAAACGTGCTTCAAAGTGTATACTATTCGCCATCTCTATACCGAGACACTCGTGACTTTGTGAAACAATGCATACCTTGCCAAAATCAAGGAGGGGTATAAAGGAAGCATGAATTATCTCTCAACCCTATCTTAGAAGTGGAGTTGTTTGATGTTTAGGGTATAGATTTCATGGGGCCATTTGCGTGTTCTTTTTGCAACAAGTATATTTTGGTGGCGGTTGATTACGTTTCCTAATGGGTGGAAGCTGTAGCATTGCCCAACAATGAGGGCAAGAGTTTGGTGCAATTCTTAAAGCGATATATTTATGCACGATTTGGCACCCCGCGTGCTATCATTAGTGATGGAGGATCTCAGTTTTTCAACTGGTATTTGCCTCATTGTTGAGAAAATATGGGATCAAGCATAAAGTGGCAACACCATACCATCCACAAACAAGTGAACAAGTGGAAGTTTCAAACCAAGAGATTAAAAGTATTTTGGAAAAAAAAGTGAATGCAAATAGGATGAATTGCTCTCGCAAATTGGATGACGCTCTATGGGCATATCGTACTGAATTCAAAACACCAATTGGTATGTCACCATATCAGTTAGTGTTCAGAAAGGCATGTCACCTGCCAATTGAGCTTGAACATAAAGCTCTATGGGATTTGAAGACACTGAACCTGAATTGGGAAATGGCTGCGAAAGGGAGACTAAACCAACTTCATGAGTTGGAGGAATTTCGGTTTAGAGCATATGAAAGTTCAACCTATATAAGGAAAAGATGAAGAGGTCGCATGACGCCAAAATGCTTCAGCACGAATTACGAGTTGGTGATTTTGTGTTTCCCTACAATTCCCGGTTGAGAATTTTTCCTGGTAAACTTAAGTCGAAGTGCTCTAGTCCATTCAAGGTAGCTCGAGCATTCACAAATGAGGAACTCTATTTTGGAGAATGTCATGAGATTTCGGTCATGAAAGTGGTGTATTTGGAAGATGCTTGAAAGCATTTCCACGTCATGCCACGACATTAAATAAGGCGCTTCTTAGGAGGCAACCCAAAATTTAGTTGGTTTTGAATAATGTGTGTTGAATGTGTAGGTATATGTGAGTTTGCAAAGGCATGTCCATTTTGGCGTGCCGCCAAGTGGAACGGCGGTCGCGATTTGGCTCGCCTTCTTCGCATAAAGGGAGGGCAATCGTTTTGGAATATTTGGCAAAGCAGCTACGCCACTCGGCGATACGCTGAAGAGGTTCATCGATCCCGACTTCCAGTGCCCCCTGACCAGTTCTGAGGGGCCGATATTCTGGAAAGTTTGGCGATGATTTTAGCATACTTGGCGATTCGCCGATGCTATTCGTCGAGCCCAATTTTAATCGCCTTTTGGTTCCAATACCGATGACTTGAATTGTTCTCTCAATTGAATGAAATGAGTGTGCGGCTACGTGAGGCAAATTGAGTTACATAGGTCATATTTGAACTCCTATCATCTCTATGTGACTAGTTGGTCATTGAGTTCATCGCTTGTGATAATCATTGCTCGCTAGCTGAAATTATAGAGTCTATGTTTGACGATTGTGTTGAATGCCATGTGTGGTGAGGTTGCCTTGAACTATATGCATGATGATACCTAGAACTTGCCCCGTTAGACCAATTGATTAATTGAAGCGAGCAATTGAAATGATCTTAGGCACAATTTGTGAAGAGTGAACCAAAAATGGATGTTATACCTCTTTGTGGCCATCTTGTGAGAGTGTGAACCTGGCTTGGCATCCTTTGAGCCTATCCTTTTCTTTGGAAGAAACTTGAACAACTTTGACCTCTTTGTCCCATCACCTATAACCTTCATGAAGTATTGTTTTATTTGAATAGCCAACTTAGACAAAAATCCTAAGTTGATGGTGTGGTGATAAAGGAGGAAAGTCAAGAACTGTGAAAAATCCCCCTTTGAAATATTGTTTTGAAAAGGATGGAACCCCTCCATATAAGAAGAGAAATGTTTGTGAAATACAGTGTTTGAAAGCAGTTAAAGAAGTGGGGTATCCAATGAGTTATGCTTAAATGAATAATAGGGTTGATTGTGAACATGTTTGAATGTGAAGGAGTAGGAGAAAAAGTGAATTTATGGCCATACTTTATGAAGGTGAAAACCACTAAACCAAAATGACATACCTTTTCATTAGCCCCATTACAAGCCTTGAAAGACCATTTTGATTTTGAGCAAGCTGAAATTAATGTTGGTTGGAATATAAGGACAAGCCTATGGGTAGAATCATGCATGTGTTCATCTTTGGGTGTGTGAGAGTTTTATTTGATTGTGAGATTATAAATTGTTGATAAATCTTGTGTGAGCATGGAGTCATTCTTGGTGTGAGGGAATTTGAATGCTTTTGTTGAGTATGAACTTGCATTTAAGGAAAGCATTGTGAGCTTGAGTTTATTTAATAAGGATTAGTCATGATCTTAAACTTAGAGTGCACAATTGAACAATTGTATGTGCAGCTTGAACCTCTTGTGTGCATTTGTGTTGAGTCTTGAGTAGCACTATTTGTAGACATCCTTGTTGAACTAATTGATCTTGAGTTTTACTTGAGGACAAGCAAAAGTTCAAGTTGGAGTGTTGATGAGTCTTAGATTTTGACTCATTTAGGGCTTTGTTTTCATAGTTTTATTATCCTCAATGCCTAATTTATGCTCTAAACTGATGTTTTAAATGCTAAGGTGTAAATCAAAAGGAAAAGGAGCAAGGCAAGAACATCAATGGATAGAAAAAAGAAGAAAAGTAAAGTGGAAGACCACCGAAGACACATGTCGACTCACTGAGTAGTCCCTTCGCTCGCCTTAAGTCACAGTGTACCAACCCTTAACGAAAAGAATTGGGCAAGGTAACATACCTTTCGGGGAACCACTGAATGGTTTGGCGAAGGAGGGTCAGATAGCCTAATATTACAGAATAGTTGGTAAAGGCACAAGCAAAATAGCGATTTACAAAGAAAATATGGGACATCGCCGATCAGGTCGGTGATCCCGACCTCGATCGCCCAAGTTTACAACACTTAAATGGTGAAAATGTAAGATACAAAGGACAAGAAAATGAGCGTTTGGCGTATCGCCGATTGACTCGATGACACTTGACTTATACTGCCGAACGACCCTAGAGGCCAAATTATGAGAAAGTATAAATGTATTTTAAGAAAAGATCAGAGCATCCGATCATTGTGAAAACTCATAGTTTGAATGAAATCATTGTTCTTGCTTTGTTTTTGAAGCATTTTTTGAGTAATTTTTGAATTGGGTCTTGGAATTGAATCTTCATGGAATCATTATAGAGGTTTAGAGATTAATACCCAGCTATGGAGAATGTATTCGGTATTGATTTACTGTTTATGATGTGCAGCTAAAACCTTCACTCTTGGGGTTGTGACTATGTGACTATCTGTCTAATTTATTTTGTGGGTATTAGGAATTATTGATTTTATTGTTGTTTTGAAGTGAGTTTGATTTATAGCTGAGGTTCAATTTATGATTTGGAATGTTGATTTCAATTCTAATTTATTATTTTATGCTTTCTTAAGAGAGAGGTGTAAAGTCAAGGTTATAAATCAGCATTTCTAGTGATTGAGTTGTTGTGGGTTCAGCTCGAGAGAGTGAATTCTAAGCTCAATTATGCCTATCTAGCTCGAGAGAGTAGATAAAGTGAGGTATTGGGTTGTTTATAGTGTTAAGCTTATCGAGGTTCTAGAGGACTTGCTTGGATCATAATAGTTGTTTGAGAGAAAGTTATTGCATCGAAAGTCTAGCCTACCCGCTAAGATTTAGCAACCTTTTGTAATTATCAATCACCTATATAGCGCAATTGACAATTATTCGAGAACCCCTTAATTACTTGATTACTCCCCTGTTATACGTAATTGATTTAGTTGTTAGTTGACATACCTTTTCCCCCTTCGAACATTCATGTCACCCATTTTACTTATCTAATTGAATGCGATAATTTCTATTCCTATAACCGATTAGACCACTTTTATAACTTCATAGTTGAATTCGAACTTGTACCACTCCCTATCGGTTGGACCCCAACTCAATTATTGGGTTTATACTAGATTACGATAATCTACACCTAGTATTGGATGAGGTGTAGTTGAGCGTTAATCAATAACTACTTATGGGTCGACGTTTTCAGATGTTTAGCAATGGATGCAAAGTTCTTGAACGAACCTGGGATAGTAGTTAGTAAGACTCAACGGGATTCTAAAATCAACCACAGAGCAAGGACATACCTAACTCTTATCTGCCTCAATATTTTATGGATATACGATCCCTCATTTTTTGGATATACATTCTCCAAGAACGTAACCTTAAATCTATATCAATATATGGAAGAAAGGAATTCAGTTGAAGATCTCCTTCCCTAATTTTAGAATCTTGGAAGAGAAGGAGTAGTAGCTGATATAGATAGAACTCCACCTTGGTGTATAAAATGATATCTCATTTATGCGTTCCATTAAAATGCTATTGAATAACACTTTAAGATCCACTTGTTTGGGGAAGATATTTGTTGTGTTGTAGATAATTATATACCTTCAATTAGAAGCATTCCAATTTAATGGGATAGACCACCTCCACGCAGTTGCCAAATCAACAAATATGGATGGTCTCTATATTGATTTAACACTACTGAAGCAGGAGTAATTATAAGGAATGATGTTGGATAGATGATACTTGCTTTTTTTTAAAAAAAAATGGAATTTTTTAGTAACCACAAAGCTGCTATTATAGGTCTTCACTATGGCTATATTTTGAGAATGCAAAAATGTGATTCTAGAGATGGACAACAAAATAATTATTGGTATGATCAAAAGGGATAACAAGCTATCATGGGAACTTCAATGATGGATTAATATTATCAATGAAGTGCTTAAGAAATAGAATAGAACAACTAGAATGTCACGACCAAATCTGCCTTGAGAAGGCCCCTCCCAAAAACATTGGAGGGAGCACAAACTATCTACCAACACACATTCCATTAAACAACAAATGGAAGATATTTTCAATACTAAAATAAGCTTTCAGAATAAAAAACCAAAGTCTTAAATTAATCACGAAAAATACAATAAGACTCAAAGTCAACAATCTTGACTTAACATTTACATGAACCATGTCCCACGTGATCAGAAACAAGAGCGGTTCACTCAAGGAACCAACATATAGAGAACAATAAAACATGTACCAAGCCTAGTACCCGAGCAAACTATATAGTAGCCTATACTAGGTGTGGGACCCAAGCCAAACAAAAGATATCCCCTACCAGGCATGGTACCCAATCCAATCATGTCACGACCCAAAGTATACCCTAGGCGTAACATGGCGTATAATACCCCAAGGGTCCCTACAAAATCCACTTAGCATATATCATACAAGATGATATAAATTAAAGAATTAAAAAGTCAGTCTTATATCATAAAGAGTTAACAAAAGCGGAATTGTAATATAAGTCTCAAAGCCAACTAGTATATCATAAGAAAAGTAATTGGGACATAACCCATACATCACATACATGTCTAAAATGGAAATGACATAAAGTAATTAAAGAATCTTTGTCGTCAAAACCTGAGGACTCACCAATCTCCAAAAATCTCAAAAGGAACTACTAGCCACGAGTGTGCGGAATAGGATCATCGGACACTAATATAGTGAAACAATGTAGGGACAAGTATGCATTAGAACATTGAATGTACTAAGTATGATAGCAATGCATAAGAATTGTTAAATCATGCTAAAAGGGACTTTACATGAAATGCAATGACCAAGCTAAATCATACATAACATGTTAGAAAACATAAGTCATAATCATGGTCAATGAAAGCTAAACATCTTTAGAACACATGTGCGATACTATTTGAAAGTAACTTTAGTTCATTATAGGGGGAAGTTTACCGTTAACCGACACAGACCATGTGATCCATAACATGGAATCCGGTGTCTATTCCACACGGAAAAGAGATGTCCTTACAATCAAAGGTAAGAACCATAAACTTGAGCTAAATTGGATCCACTAGCTAATGTCTATCTAAGACAAATCTATGGTGGAACATAGTTATGGGTGTAACACTTTGGATTCGAGAAAGGATAGAAATGTGTCAAGTGGGAAACTCACAAGCCCAAATAGTGGACCATGGAACCCTCCACGAAGCCTAGACGGGCCGTGAAGGAGACCATAGTCCATTAAGGGGCTCATGGTAGGTTTCCAGATTCTGCCCCATGTAGGCTTCACTTTGACAGACCCATAGACTGGCCGTTAAGAGGGAGACGGGTCGTCAAAGTGGTTTTCAATTGGGCTAATCAATAAGAGTCCTCCCCTAGCCAATAGTCAAGGGCCACATGTGTCACGCCCCGAGGCTACCCTCTTGATTGTTACACAGGACCTAGGATCACGAGTGACCCCAAGCTAACCCTGAGTATTGCATATCATACGTATACTTAAAATAAGTAAGTAAAACATATACTATGTGGAAGCTAAAATAATGGATATGTGAAAATGGGGAAAAAGCTAACCAGTCTTAGTATATAAAACATACTAAGAGTTTAGTGATAACTGACAACCACTGAACAACTCAAGCTGAATGTATTGCAATGTTGGGAAAGCCTCTAACTGAGTTAAGTTGTTGGGACATGCCTCATGCTAAAATGAAAGCAAGTCTATTGTCCTCGGATTATGAGGACTCACCACTGAAGTTGCTGAATACGAACTGAGAATTGATCTAAGCATGATCTGGATGATGAGTACCTGAACCTACAACATGAAATGATGTAGTGCAGACTACACGTCAGAACTTGGAATGTACTTAGCATGGAAGATAAATATACTAAGCTGAATAAAAGATATATAAGTTGAACAATACATAACTGAGCGATGATGTAATACGAGTAGAGATATAAATACTGAAATATAACTGAAAAACTAAACTAAATGCAATGACCAAGTACTAATTATGAAGATAACATGTCGAACTGTATACTAATATAACCTCTAAAAACTTGGTCAAATGCACTAAGAGTCTAACTGTGGGAGCTACTATTATTTGGCATAAACCACATGAGCTAAACGTGGAGTAAGATGTATACTCCCCATCAAGAGGACCCAAATATACCTTGCCAGGGGTATAAAGGCATGACTATGGTGTGATAACTAATACTGATTCCCAACATAAGGGAATTATATGTAATTCTGGGACTAAGAGGGTACGTTGAACCCTAGTCAAACTCGGTGCTAAGTGAAGTGAATGACTATGGGCCTTAACAGCTATTATGAAAAGATCATGGACGGGGAAAGGTTTTATCGCGAATGGTCTAAGGAGCTATCCTATGATAAGATAAGTGGCAACTTCCCATGTCTCTTAATGATATGACAAATTAAGATTAATAACTATTCTGTGGGATTTATGCTTAACACTGAGTGAACAAGAGGTGAACACCAATGTCCCATACCTACGTGCCACCATATGAAGATTTTCTAGATAGACATTAGTTAGTTGATCACCTTTAGCTCAAATTCATCGTCATACCATGGCAAGTAGGACCACTTTTTTTGATGTGGGAGACACCGAGGGTCCATGTTATAGTTTGCATGGTCTCTATGTCGGTTAAGGCTACTTCCCATGATAATGAACTAAGGTTACTTCAAGAAGTAACTCACATATGTTCAAAGATGGTTTTACTTGCATTGATCATGATTACGTTTTACGCTTTCTTACCCTCTTATCTTATATTTTGACTTGGTCTTTGCATATCATGAAAATGTCCTTTTTAGCATGATTTCATACTGCTATGCATTGCTATCATACTTGGTACATTTTTACACAAATGCAAACTCTTGCATGTTGTTTCACTAATGTAGGGTCCGACGCTCCTATCCCGCAACTTCGTGACTATGGATCTATTAGTAAAAGATTGAAGATTGGTGAGTCCTCATGTTCCGAGGTCCAAGCCTTTACTTCATTATGTCTTTATATTTTAGTTTTGAACTTCATGTACGGGTTACATCCCGAACACTTCTTATGTACTAGATGGCATTTGAGATGTTAGTTTTTCCGCATCATTTTATAAAATTCTATGTTTCAAAGTAGTCCTTTAAAATCTCTTTATTTTCTCTTATCTTGTATGATGTATGTTAAGCGTCTTGTATAGGACCTCTCGGGGGTCTTATACATCATGTTACTCCTAGGGACTACCTTGGGTCGTGGCAAACTTGGTATTCAGAGCACAAAGTTTAGAAAGGTCCTAGGATGTCTCATAAGCCACGTTGATTAGAGTCTTGTTCATAGGTGTGAAGTGCACCATATTTATGAATGAGTGGCTATAAGATGTTTAGGAAGTTGCACTTCTTTCTTTACTCTAAAGTCATGCGATATAGATTAACTCTAGGTGTCTTTCTCTCCTAACCCCTATTTATGCTTTCCATAATAAGCCTCCACGAAGGAATCTTGTGACAAGGAATAGGAATTTTTATTAAAATGTGAGACAAGAGATTCCCCACGTATCGATCAACCCTTTGGCCGTGTAAGTGACTAATGATGATTTTTGAGCCGCATTTCATGCATTGGTCTAAGAAATGATGGCTCAAGCAAATAGAGAGGTTGTGGTCCCATGAACCCAAGGATGGGTACAACGACAACAAGGGCGAGGGACTTTATTAGAATGAATCCTCCAGAATTTCATGTGTCTAACATTGAGGAAGATGCTTAAGAGTTCATTTATGAGGTGTATAAGATGTTGATGATCATAGGAGTGAGTGGAAAAGGCAAAATTGGTTGCTTATCAACTTCAGGGTGTGGCTCCTGTTTGGTTTAACCAATGGAAAGAAGAGAGGGCGGTAGATAAGGGTCCTCTTGATTAGGAGAAATTTAATATTGCTTTTCTTGATAGGTTCTTTCCCCTGGAGATGAGGGAGGCAACAGTACTTGAGTTCATTAACCTTTGCCAAGGATATATGAGTGTGAAGGAGTATGCTTTGAAATTCACACGATTGTCTAAATATGCTATAGCTATGGTTACGGATCCAAGGGCAAGGATGAGTACGGTTGTGTCGGGTGCTTCCGACTTAGTGGTCAAGAAATGCCTAACCTTCATACTTGTCAAGGAGATGGATGTCTCCCATTTGATTTTTCATGCGCAACAAATAGAAAAATAAAAAATTAAGGAGAAAACTAGGGATTCAAAGAGGGAAAGAAGGAATGATGGTGATTCTTCACATTCAAGGTCCGATGGAGGCAATCGTTCCCAAGGTAAGGGTAGAAGTGAACAAATGTGGCTTGAGTGTCGGTAGTATGGAAGAAGACATAAGGGTGAGTGTATATATATCTGGTTCAAAATCATGTGTTGGTTGTGGAATTATGGATCACAAAATAAGGGATTGTCCTTCGGTTGATATGAATAAGGGAAATAATCATTGACGGGCTCAATCCAACCCTTCCTCCAGTCCTAGTGGTGGTCTGAAATAAGATAGGTTTTATGCTCTTTTTACTCAAAAAGATCATGAGGGTTCCCTAGATGAGGTAGTTGGTGAGTTATGATCTTTTACTTTGTGTTTATGTAATGCTTCATATTTACTGTTTCATTTGATTTTGTAAGACTCCATGTATGGTGACTGTGTTTGAAGTAGTCCTTGAAATCCTTGTGGAAACTTCGTAAGAGTTTACTTGTGTCAATGGTTTATTGGTTGTTAATACTTTGATGTTATGTTTGGGATTGAGGGAGATGGATTTGAAAAGACTAATGGGGTTTTCTCCCAAGGGGGAGATAGTGTGCTTCATGGATGGTACATGAGTAGAACTATGTTGGTTTTGGAAGAGTTCCTTGTTATGGTTTGGTAGGTGAAAGTTTGGAGGAAATGTGACTTCTTCGTATCCCTATCACTTTCATTTAACTTCGAGTATAACCTGAAACCTTAGATCTCATGGTTCACTCTTTAGGATTCTTGTGTCTTAGTCATCCGCATGATTACTCCTGCATGCATGTTCATAAAAATCTTGATTTTAAGAAACAAAAAAAGAGCTAGCTTGTTTGATTTTTTCATGCTTATGTGTATTTGAGTATTAGTTGCATATAGACCTTATGAAAGGATGTTTTGAATATGCTTTAGCTTGGAGTTTGAACATGTTCTGAAGTTTTTAACATGTTCTAGCTCGGAGTCGAGATTCCTCCTTGGTTATGTGTATTTTGATGAAGTTGCATTAATGATTGGGTTGTTAGTTTCTCTCATACTATTTTCATGCTAGTTTGACTTCCATTCCAGAACGAATGTTTCCAAGGTGGAGATATTGTAACACCTGAGATTCTAGAAAGACTAGAAATGTGTCAAGTTGGAAACTCACAAGCACAAAAAGTGGTCCATGGAACCCTCTATGGAGCCCTAGATGGGCCGTGAAGGGGACCACGGTCCGCTAAGGGGCTCGTGGTACATTTCCAGAACCTTCCCCATGCAGGCTTCACTTTGACGGACCCCTGGGCGGGCCATGAAGAGGGAAGTGGGTTGTCAAAGTAGTTTTCAAGTGGGCCAATCAATGACGGTTCTCCTTTAACAATAGTTAAATGGCCACGAACATCACAATGGCCCGTAAAGCCACACACTGACCTTGAAGTCATCCGTGAAGGGTTTTCATTAGACTCAGAGTTTAGGGTCGACTTCAAATGCTTATATCTTTTAGCACAAAATGAATTAGGTGGCTTATGACCTATCCAATTAAAGATCTTTGAGTCCTCTTTCCAACGCCACCGAGTTAGCCTAATTCCAATCTCGGAGTAAAACCTTATGCCCGAAATATTGAGTCCCAATTGGGCAGAAATTCTTCACAACCCGTTGGACGGGCTGTGGTAGAGCATGACGGGCCGTTAAGGCCTCTTTGATATCAATTCGGCAGTTTTTAGTCAGCGTCTTTTGGGTCTTTTCCCCAACTATTTTACTTCAATACTATGTAGTTTTTCCTTCTACCCAAAGAACTATCTTATGATTTTAAACTCCCAAATCACCCAAACTCAATTCATTCTCTTAAATTTCTAGAAGAAGATAATGCTCTGCTTCTCAAATATTTCTCTCTCTAGAAAGTTGAAGAAGAAGTCATGTCTATGGTTTCAAGATCAAGTCTCCAGTCCACCATAGATTTTGGGCTTTGAACTTCATGGTTTGATTATTTTCATCCATGAAGTTCTAAATTCTCTAATTTTCTAGTTAGAAATCTCCAATTGAAGTTAGGAATGTTTTCCATGTCATGGGTTCCTTTCAATGTTGATTTATTTAATTGACTGATTTATGAACTTTTATGCATGAATTGAAGTAATTGCATGTTTTTGAGTTAATTTCTCATGAACCCATACATAACCCATGATTTTGATCATAAACCACGGAAGATGAATTTATGAAGAGATGTATGTCCTTTTGAAGAGATTGATGTAATGAAGTTGAGGATGCATTTACTTTGAAAACATGATGAAATGTATGAATTATTGAAAATAATGCATGTTCATGAAAAGTATGTTTATGACTTAACAAACCTTATAGATGAGAGTGTCTACATGTTCTATGAAGCTTGGCCACATGACATGAATTACATCTAGATTTTCCCTCAAATGATTTGAGACCATGATTTCAAAACCATTTCCATTAGTAGTGGGGGAATTTCTAGAATGAAGTGAATGACTATGGGCCTTAAAAGCTATTATGGAAAGATCATAGAAGTAAATGGTTTTCTCACGCATGGTCTAAGGAGCTATCCTATGATAAGACAAGTGGTGACTCCCTATATATCTTAATGATAAGACAAGTTAAGATTAATAACTATTCCATGGGATTTATCCTTAGCATCGAGTCGACAAGAGGCGACCTCCCATGTCCCATACCTATGTGCCCCTATATGATGATTGTCTAGATAGACATTAGTTAGTGGATCCAGACTAGCTCAGATTCATGGTCCTACCTTGAAAAGTAGGACAACCCTTTTCGGTATGGGAGACACGAGGGGTCCATGTTATGGCTTACATGGTCTCTATGTCGGTTAAGCCTACTTCCCAAAATAATAAACTAAGTTTACTTTAATAGGTATGTCACATGTGTTCAAAGATGATTTTACTTGCATTGATCATGATTTCGTTTTATGTTTCCTAACCCTCTTATCATATATTTTTTACATGGGCTTTGCGTATCATGAAAATGTCCTTTTTAGCATGATTTCATACTTTTACGCATTGTTATCAAACTTGGTACATGTGTTTACTAGCGTATACTCTTGCACGTTGTTTCACTAATGTAAGGTTCGATGCTCCTATTCCGCATCTTCGTGACAAAGGATCCATTAGTAGAAGATTGAAGATTGGTTAGTCCACATGTTTCGAGGACAGAGACTTTACTTCGTTATGTCTTTATATTCCATTTTTGAACTAGATGGATGGGTTATGTCCTGAGAACTTCTTATGTACTAGATGGAATATGAGACATTCTTAGTTTTTCCACTTGTTTTATAAAACTCTATGTTTTAAAGTTGTCTTTTGAAATCTCTTGATTTCCAATTATCTTGTATGATGTATGCTAAGTGGCTTGTATAGGGTCTCTCGGGTTCTTATACACCATGTTACTCCTAGGGGAAACCTTGGGTTGTCACAATGGGACATGGGTTATCGTTGCTAGTCTATTCGGCGCTAAGCATAAATCCCACAGAATGGTCATTAATCATATTCATCTTATTATCCATGGAATTGGACAACTTATATAACCAATCCAAGCTAGAGTTTATTAGAATAGCTCCGTAGTCTTGATTTAACTTAGGTGAGAAAACCTTTCAACCTTATGAATCCTTTTTGTGAGAAAACACTTTCATAAAGAAACATGCATATCTTCATAGTTTCGTCTTTCATAATTCATAAATTTCATAATAAGATAAAAAAACTACAAATCATGGAATCATGCATGGGTTCATGTGAATTCGACTAAAAACGATGTAATTACTTCAATTCATGCATAATAGGGTAGAAAACAATCAATTGGATCATAATTAAAATGAACCCATGAACATTTATTAAAACCCTAACCTTGATTTGGCAATCTAGATCTGTAAAATTGGAGAATTTAAGAAACCTATCGAGGAAAGGACTCCGTAGGTGAATACTAACGTACCTTGATTTTACAAGCCCAAGAAGAATGGTGAATTGGAGACTTGATCTTGAAACCCTGTATTCTTCTTCTTCTTCTATAAACTTTAGAGCAAGAAATTTTGGAGGATGAACTTGGTCTACTTTTGGGAACTTAGGAGAATAAGTTCGATTAGGTAATTTGGTGGTTTAAAATGTATATGTAGGGACTAGGATATAGAGTAAAATGACATAGTATTGGGTTAAAATAATTAGGAAAAGACCTAAAAGCTCCTTTAAAAATAATTGTTAGACCCTAACTACGGTTTCTTCTACGTTCCGTAATTCCTTCGATGTACCGTACTGGTCAATCGTAGATGGGTAACTGGGACACAAAAACACACCCGCTTTTGATGGATCCCATGTATGGTTCGTATGTCTTTCTACTGTCCGTACATGCCATCTGTAGATCCCAACTTTGACCCACAAAATTTCATTAGGTCTGGAACTCACCTAACGAGGCCTACCTACAACTCGTATATGGGATGACGAACCATCCTAGTGAGCCATAAAAAAGGTACTGGTACTTGACTTTTAAAACCTATTTTTCCCACCACCTACGGCTTCCATCTAAGACCCATAGGAGCACCTATGGTCCAAAGATGTGACCCGTAGACACAGTCACCAACTAAAAATCTGCATTTTCCTTCTTTTCGAAATCTGATGTGTTACAGTATCTCTCCTTTTCGTCCTCGAATGGAACTCAATAAATCATAAAGAGGGTAGGAACAAGATCTAACAACCAAACATGAATGCAATCACATAAATGCACATATTCGAGGAGGACGAATCAACTCCAAGCTAAACCATGTCCAAAATATCATTTCATAAGGTGTATATAAACTCATACTGAACTGCACATAAAAATGGAGAATTCAATCAACTTAACTCATTTTCTCAAAAAGCAAGTTTTCATGAGAATGCATGCATGAGAAAACATGAGAATGAATAAGACACATGAAACCAAAAGAGGAAACCATGGTGGACTAAATACATCAATCTAGAGTCAGGATGGAGGGAAACAGATGATGGTAGCGCGACATCATATCAGCCTCGGCCTCCCAAGAAGCCCCCTTAACTAACTTATTCTTCCAAAGAACCTTCAGAGAAGCAACTTCTTTGTTTCTCAACTCTCGGACTTGCGGGTCTAAAATCTTAATCGGAACTTCTTCATAAGAAAGATTCTCCTTTATACCAAGGCTCTCCAATCGTAATACAGATATTGGATCACCAACACATTTCTTTAACAACGAGACATGGAAAACTGGATGCACTAATGCTAAGACATTAGGCAATTCAAGTTCATAATCAACTTTACCAATACGCCTCAAAATTTGATATGGGCCCAAATAACGGGGGTTAAGCTTCCCTTACTTCCCAAATCTCATTACACCCTTCATGGGTGAAATTTTGAAGTAGACCCAATCATCAACATTAAATTTAAGATCTCTTCTTCTAACTTCGGCATAGGACTTTTGCAAACGTTGAGTCATTTTCAACCTTTCTCTAATAAGACAAACTTTCTATAAAGCCTCATGTCCCAACTCGGGACCTATCAAAGAAACTTCACCTCCTTCAAATCAACCTATAGGAAATCTACACATCCTTCGATAAAGACCCTCAAATAGAGATATACAAATGCTGGAATGAAAGCTATTATTATAAGCAAACTCAATCAAAGGTAAATGATCATCCCAATTACCCTTGAAATCAATCACAGAAGTTGTTAACATATCCTCCAAACTTTGAATAGTATGATCCCCTTACCCATTAGTTTAAGGATATAAGGTTGCACTAATATTAATACGAGTACCAAGCCCTATTTAGAAATATTTCCAAAACTGAGAAGTAAATTGGGTGCAACGATCAAAGATAATTGAAATGGGAACTCCATGAAACTTAGCCATCTCCTTTAGATACAGCTTAACATAGTCTTCCACCGAATAAAAAACCTTGATGGAAATTAAATGAGCCGACTTTGTCATACGGTCTACTATAAACTAAATATAGTCATGTTGCCACCGGGTGTGGGGTAAGCCAACATTAAACTCCATATTCAAATCTTCAAACTTCCAGGTAAGAATACTATTTTCTTGGGACAAACCTCCCAGCTTTTGATACTCGACTTTCACTTGTTGACCATTAGGACACTTAGCGACCAATTCTGTAGTATCTTTCTTCATCCCATTCTACAAATAGACCTCCCACAAGTGGCGGTACATCTTGGTGGCTCCAGGATGAATGGGATATTGAGAACTCTAGGCTTCTAATAATATTTTCTCCCTCAAATCATCAACATTGGGAAAACACAAATGACCCTGATATCAAAGAACTCCATCTCCCCCTTGGGAGAAAGCCTTTACAGACTTCTTAAGTATTGCTTCATTCCATTCTACCAAAGTTAGGTCAAGAACATGCATGCGTTTAACATCCAACACAAAGGACGATTCTGAACCATTATGAATGGTAACACTACCTTTGATGGAGTCAACCAACTGAACACCTAATCAGGCTAATTTATGAACATCACGAACCAACACTTTTTTATCTACTTTTTCATAGTCAACACTACCCATTGATATCTGACTATGAGCATCCACCACTACATTCACCTTACTGAGGTAATAGAGGACACTCATGTCGTAATCCTTTAGTAACTCAAGTCATCTCCTTTGATGAAGATTCAGATCCATTTTCTTGAACACATTGCAAACTTTTATGGAAGGTAAAGACATCAACATGAACACCATATAAGTAATGCCTCCAAATCAATAAGCCAAAAACAACCGCCGCTAGCTCCAAATCATGGGTAGGATAGTTCTTTTTATGAATCTCAAGTTACCTTGAAGAATAGGCAATAAGCTTCATATTCTGCACAAGGACACATCCTAACCCAATTCTTGAGGAAACACAATAAACAAAAAACCCATTGAACCCTTCTGGTAAAGTCAATATTGGAGCAGAGGTGAGTTTATCTTTCAACTCTTGAAAACTCTTTCCACACGCTTCCGACCATAAAAGCTTAACCTTCTTTTGGGTCAATGTCATCACATAAGAGCGATCTTCCAAAACCTTCTATAATAACTAGTCCAACCTAAGAAACTTTGAATATCCGAAGGGGATAGAGGTATAGGACAACTCTATCCACATCCGTCTTCTTAGGATCTACCTCAATATATTTTCTAGAATAATATGGCTAAGAAAAGCCACAGATTTCAACAAAATCTCTTATTTACTAAACTTTGCAAAGAGTTGTTGGTTCTTGTGAACATGCAACACAATCCTCAAATGATAGGTATGTTCATCCTCACTCCTTTAGTAAATAAAAATATCATCGATATATATAATCACAACCATATCAAGGTACTGTCTAAACACCCTATTCTTTAAATCCATAAATGTGGCCAGAGCATTTGTCAAACAGAACAACATCACCAAAAACTCATAATGACCATACGGAGTCCAGAAAGTCGTCTTTAGAATGTCATATTTCTTCACCCTCAATTTTTGGTAACACGACCAGAGTTCAATCATAGAGAAGTAACTCTCCCTTTTGAGTTGATCATACCAGTCATCTATCCTTGGAAGAGGATTCTTATTCTTAATTGTAAACTTGTTCAATTGTCGGTAATCAATACACATGCAAAGTGAACCATCCTTCTTAAGAACAAACAAAAACGGTGCACCTTGTGGAAAGATACTCGGTCGGATTAAACCCTATCCAAAAAAATCTTTCAATTGTTCTTTCAATTCCTTAAGTTATGTTGGAGCCATTCGGTAAGGACGAATAGAGAAATGTTGTGTATCTAGGAGAAGCTCAATACTGAAGTCTATTTCCCTCTCGGGAGAAACACTGGGTAGATCATTGGGAAACACTTCCAGAAACTCATTAACAATGGGGTCAGACTCAAGAGTAGGGGTTACAGAATTCGTATCCCTAACCTGAACAAGATGATATATGCAACCCTTATAAATCATCTTTCTTGTTTTAGGACAAAAATCAAATGGACCCTTAGGAAAATAATTTCCCCCTTTCCACTCTAGGATGGGTTCATTTGGAAACTGATACTTGACCACTCGGGTTCTACATTCATTGGAAGTATATCAAGAATGTAGCCAATACATTCCAAGAATAACATCAAAATTTAACATATCAAGCTCTACTAGATCAACATGAGTTACTATATGGGATAAGGAGACATGATAGTTTCTCTAAAATCTCCAAGCCACAATAAATTCACCAATAGTAGTAGAGACATAAAAAGGATCTAACAACACATCTTCAAGAACATCAAACCTCATAGCCACATATGGTATCACAAAAAGCAATGTATTACCGAGATCAAACAAAGCATAGACATAAAGATGGATGACTATCAACATACTTGTAACTACATCAGGAGAACACTCTTGCTCATGACAAGTTTGAAGTGCATAAAATCTCTTTTGCTTTTGACATCCACTAGAATCTAATGAAGGTTAAGGTTGAGCTTGTTAACAATTATCTCGTTCATTTTTAGCAACTAAGAGACCATCTCTTATCTTATGTTCAGTGTTGCCAAAACCAAAACATGTATTGGAACTGACTAGATATTTTCCCTCATGCTTTCTTCCACATATAGCACAAGTAGAAAATAAAGATCCAGCATTATTTCCTCATTGAGGTTTAGGGTTAGACACCCTATATTTGTTGAACTTAGTAACCGGAGCATTAGAGGAACCTTGACTGGAGAACCTTTGCAAGATGCTACAACGACTATGTCCATCGTCCCTTAAATGTAAAAAGTCATCATCTCCTGTATTGGTCCCCTTTGCATGCCTAGACTTTTCCTTTAGTTTCTCCTCTTTAATTTGTTGAGAAAGAACCATTAGGCAAGAAATGTTGATATCATTTATGAGCATTGGGGTATGATATTCCTTAACCACCATTTTAGACACATCCAAAACAAACTTACTTATCTTTGCCCTAGGATCGGTAACCATGGTAGGATTATATCTAGACAATTGCATGAACTTCATGGCATACTCCTTCACACTCATGTTTCCTTGACGATGGTTGATGAATTCAAATACTTTTGCCTCCCTCATCTCAAGGGGAAAGAATCTATCAAGGAAAGCAACCTCAAACATTTTCCAATCGAGAGGACCCACATCAACCACCCTCTCTTCCTTCCATTGGTTGAAACAAACTTGAGCAACACCCTTAAGTTGATAAGCGGCAAATTCTGCCTTTTCCACCAGTGTCACTCTGATGATCATCAACACCTTGTATACCTCATCAATGAACTCTTAAGGATCTTACTTGACCTTGGAACCATGAAACAACAGATGATTCATCGTAGTGAAGTTCCTTACTCTAGTTGCCATCGTAACCCATTTGTGTTTATGTGGAACACAACCTCCCTAGTTGCTTGAGCCGTCATGGCTTGAGGCAACACTTGAAAAATAGCCTGAAACTTTGCATTAGTTACCGGTTTGGCTAAAGGATCAAGCAAAACTTGGGGAGTCTCTTGAGGAGCTTTTTTGTCCATGTTTTCATTTGCATTCCTTCTCACGTAAGCTATTCGAGGGGCCATATCCTAAAAAGGATCAGATAAGGATTAAGAGAGAGATGTAGAGTTACACTCTATCACAGGATTTTAGAATTATGAAAGGTGTGGGATTTCCTAAACATCTTATAAAATCTTATTAAAAATGTGGGTGTTTCACACTCGTGAACAAAATTCTACTCGACGTGTCTTATGAGACATCCTAGGACCTTTCTAAACTTTGTGCTCTGAATACCATGTTTTTCATGACCCAAAGTATACTCTAGGAGTAACATTGTGTATAAGACCCGAGAGGTCCTACACAAGCCACTGAGCATACATCATACAAGATAATAGAATATTTGGATTCAAAAGATAGTCTTATATCATAAAGAGTTGACAAAAACAGAAGTCTAACATAAGTCTTAAAGCAATCTTCTAAATCATAAGAAAAGTGATTGGGATGTAACCCATACATCACATACAGGTTTGAAACTGGAATAACATAAAGTAATAAAAGAGTCTCGATCCTCTTAACACGAGGACTCACAAATCTCCCCAAATTTTAAAGGACCTACTAGCCATAAGTATGCGGAATAGGAGCGTTGAATCCTACATTAGTGAAACAGTGTATGCAGAAGTATGTATTAGTACATAGATTATACTAAGTATCATAGAAATGCATAAAAATTATGAAATCATTCTAAAAAGGACTTTACATCACATGCAATGACCAAGCTAAATCATAAGATAATATGTTAGAAAACATAAGTCATAATGATGGTCAATGCAAGAAAAATATCTTTCGAACACATGTGAGATACTTTTCGAAAGTAACCTTAGCTCATTATTGTGGGAAGTTTACCTTTAACCGACATAAACCATGTGAGCTATAACATGGAATATGATGTCTATCCCTCACCGAAAGAGATGTCCTTACTTGCCAAAGTAAGAACCAAAAACATGAGCTAAAGTGGATCTACTAGCTAATGACTATCTATGACAAACCAATGGTGGCACATAGTTATGGGACATGGGTAATCGTCGCTAGTTCACTCGGTGCTAAGCATAAATCCCACAAAATGATCATTAATCATATTCATCTTATTATCCATGGAAACGCACAATTTAAGTAACTAATCCAAGCTAGAGTTCATTAGAATATCTCCTTAGTCTTGATTCAACTTAGGTGAGAAAACCTTTGAATTTTATGAATCCTTTTTGTGAGAAAACCCTTTCACGATCATGTTTTGAGTATCATGTGGGAAATCCTTTCACAACGACAACAACATTGTTGCTTTACTCTCAAAGAAACCTTAAACAATTTATATCAATTTCATAAAGAAACATGCAGAGATTCATAAATTCATTTTTAATAATTCATATTCTTCATAATAATATAAAAATTTTGAATCATGGAATCATGCATGTGTTCATATGAATTCGACTAAAGACTATCTAATTACTTTAATTCATGCATAATAGGATATAAAAATCAATTGGATCATAATTGAAAGGAACCCATGAACATTGAATAAAACCCTAACCTTGATCGGGTAATATAGAGTTGTAAAATTGAATAATTTAAGAACCCTATGGAGGAAAGGACTCCATAAGTGAATACTAACATACCTTGATTCTACAAGCATAAGAAGAATGGTATATTGAAGACTTTATTTTGAAACCCTATATTCTTCTTCTTCTTCCTTAGAGTTTAGAAGGAGAAATTTGGGAGGCTGAATTTGGTCAACTATTGGGAATTTAAGAGAATGAATTCAATTGGATAATTCTGGGGTTTAAGACGTATATAGGGCCTAGGATAGAGAGTAAAAAGACATAGTATTTGGTTAAAATTATTAGAAAAAGAACCAAAAACCCCTTTAAAATAACTGTCAGACCCCATCTACAGTTGGACCTACAGTCTGTAGGTCCTTCGACGGACCGTACTGGTCAATCGTTGATGGGTCACTGGGACCTAAAATTCACCCACTTTTGACGGATCCCATTTACGATTCGTAGGTCTTCCTACAGTCTGTACATGTCCTCCATAGATCCCATCTTTGACCCTAAAAATTTCAGTAGGTGTAGAACTAACCTATGAGACCTACCTATGACTCGTATATGGGATGACGAACTATCTTGGTTAGCCGTAAAAAGGGTACTTAGACTTGACTTTTAAAAACTATTTTTTCCAGCACATACGGTTTCCATCTTCTACGTGTAGGAGAACCTACAGTCCATAGATGTGACCCGTAGATACAGACACAAGCTAAAAATCTGTAATTTCCATCTTTTCCTGTCACATATCAATAATATGTACTATGAATGGTACCCGAGCCAACTAAGAGATATCTTGTACCAGCCATGGTACCTACCCCACAAAGCAATATCATGTACTAGGCATGGTAATTAAGCCAACCGATAGTCACACAATCACAAAATCACAATGAAATACAACCACATCTGTAACTACAAGTAATTAAACAACTTTATTGAATGATATTGTCAACTATTACCTATATCGAATCAATCCTGAAATGCTCTACTGAACATGAGCCTTCTCCTTGCTATCATGCTTAGCTTGTTTTTGGACTAAAAAGAATTGAATACAACACAAAATCATACCCAAATGGCCTAAAAACACCCAGATTATATCCTAATCACAAACTCCAAGTGAATTTTTTTATTATCCCACCCATAGCAAGGTTTTTCCACCCTTAAATCAAATAAAATCCTCTCATATGATTGCCACCACAAATTATAAGACTTAAGGATGAGATTTACTAAGCTAAGGGAGTAATTTTCTTACCATTAATGATGACTACAATGAAAAATCTGTCAAAACTACCCTAGGTCACCTTTGCACTTCATCAAAATGTTCTTGGAAAATAACTGGTGGTTTTGGGGTGTTTTATGTATTTACAACAACTAACCCCACTATAGCAGCATAATTCTGCTATAGCAGTGGAAATATAGTGGGATACCATGCTATAACGAGATTTAATTCTACCACTATAATTATGTGTCACTCGCTATGGCGTCTTGGATGGGATGGATACATAAAAATCCTCCCAAAAGTCCCTATTTTGCAACACACCTTTAAACCTTAACATTCCAAATCAACCATTCATGCCAAGTTTGAGTTTGGGAGTTCTACTTACCCAAAATTAATTTTGAAAAGTCCAACAAATCCTTAATATCTTAGCTAATATAAAAACTAACCCAAGCTTAGAAATTTAACCTCGGATTGCCCAGACCTCATCTTGCTCAAATTTTGTCCCAGTCTAGCCTAGCCATAAATTTTTACCTCTTCAACCAAAGGTTTTCTCACTCTCTTCCTTTAATTTTTAGCTCACCCATACTTATATGAAGGATTATTGCAATAGATATCAGTTTATCCATCGCTCGTCTTTGAGGTAATAAATAAGTAAAAATTAGTTAATTCAAGAAGAACGTAGTACCTGATTTCTTAAACAAGTGAGCATACTTGTGCGTCATGTTCCTCTAGGTTTCCCTAGTGGATTCTTCAATCAAGTTATACTTACATTTAAACTTTACCGATCTAATTTCCTTTGTGCTCAATTTTTGAACGTCCCGACCAAGTTTATCAATCAACTCATCTTCGTACGAAAGGTTTTTATCTAGCAAGATGATATCACACTTTAAAATGTTCTCTTCATCCCCATGGTATCTCTTCAACATAGAAACATTAAAAACTTAATGATCCTCGTACAAACTGGGCGACATCGGTAACTTGTAGGTTGCTGGCCCCACACTATGAATAACATCAAATGGACCAATATAACAAGTGGTAAGCTTACCCTTCTTGCAAAACCTCATCTCACCTTTCATTGGTGATGCTTGATATAAAACCTACTCACCAACCGGAAATACCATTTCTCTTACCCTAAATATATATACTCCTTCAGTCTGCTCCAGTCTGCCAACATCTTGGTTTGGATACCATTTATCTTATCTTAAGCCTATCTTAGCAAGCCAACACCCAAAGGCTTCACATCGCCTGTCTCGAATAACCCTATAGGTGATATACATCCCATCCCATACAGTGCTTTGAAAGTACCATATCCGTACTGGAGTAATATTTCTTTTTGTAAGAGAATTCACTGAAAGGTAAGAACTGATTCCAATAGCCCCCAAAGTAAATCTCACAAGCTCTCAACATGTCTTCTAGCATCTATATTATCCTCTCCAACTGACCATCCGTATGAGGGTGAAAAATGGTGAAATTTAGTTGAGTTCCTAACTCTTCATATAACTTTCCCTAAAACATAGAGGTAAAATGTGTTCCATATTCTAATATGATAGAAAGGGGCACCCCACGCAATCTTACTATATCCTTGAAAAAAATCTTTCCCAATTGCTGAGAGTTATAATCAACTTTCACTGGAATGAAAAAAAGCCAATTTAGTAAGCATGTCCACGATAACCCAAATGGAATCATACTCCCTAAGGTCATAGGAAGACCCACCACAAAGTCCATGTCAATCCTTTACACTTTTATTATTGAATGTGCTGCCCTTTAAGAAATCATGTAGGCCTATAATGCTCATATTTTACCTACTGACAATTTTGACACTTGGAGTGTAACACTCCAGAAACTAATAGGCTAAACTAGAGCTTGACGTTAGAGTTAGATTCTTGAACGTACCTCCTCGTACCTAAAAATATAGGGTTTGGTATTAGAACATCAAGGTATGAGTCCCAAGGACCAACCAAGGGTCCTTGAGGAAGACCCTTAGAAGTTGCATGGGCAATGACCCATGGAGGGCACCCACACCTCGTGGGTCAGGCCACTCCCCGTGGGTCAGGGGCATAGATCAAGCCTGAAAAACATCAAGCCCCTGAACCCTGACCTACGGTTCACCAGCACGCCACGTGGGTCCACCCACGGGCCATGGTCATGGGGTCGGGGGTGAGGCCTGAAACTACCTTTTGGCAGTTGCACTTAGGAGTATTATGGGGTTTTCCATTTTAATTTAGTATTAATTGATGTCGTTTTACACTAAATTAGACTAACTATATAATGATTTAAGACCCTAAATAAAGTAATCTTCCTCATAATTCCAAATTTCCAAATCAAAACCAACCCTCTCCAAAATTTTCTCTCTAAAACTTCAAGGAACAAGAAGAAGAAAGTGGAGACTAGGGTTGAAGAAGAAATTTTTTCTACTCAAATTCGTTAGGATTCATATCCAAGGTAAGGTAGCTCTTTATCCATGGATAGAATTTATCCATGGATTCTCTTCAGAACCCCTAATTTCAAAGCAAGAAATCCCAAAAGTTAGGGTTTGACTTCAATCCCATGGATTCCTTTCAAATTCATTTTTAATGATTGGATTATATATTATTATGGATATATTAATGATTTGATATGGTTTTAAGTTGAATTCCCTAAGAATCCATGAATTCCCCTATTTTCTCAATTTGGATCTCAAAGTTTGGGTGTTGATTGATGCAAGTAAAATATGATAAAATTATGCATGTAGTAATTGAACTACTTGAATTATTCTATCATCCATGTCTAATGTATTAATTTTAGATTTGCTGAAGTTATATGATCAATGGTCATTAAAGGGTTAATTATGTGAATTATGCATGATTATGAGATTTATGTTTATGCTTTAAGAATAATTTGAGAGTAAAGTAAATATGATTATAAGCTAGTTGTTGTGTGTTGGAAGGTTATCCTCATGTACTCACTTATGTATGAATATGATATGATGTGAAAGGTTTTCTCATAATATGATGATTCTAAGGTTGAAAGGTTATTTTCACCTATTGAATCAAGGAGCTATCTTATTAATTATGTTGGATTGAGTGTCAAGACATTCTTATATGAGTATGAAATTATATCAAGAGTTAATACGACCTCCATGGGAATTAATTCTTAGCACCGATTTGATATTGATATGAGATGGATGCCCTCACGATAGTAGAGGCCGAGTTTCTAGGAACAATCTCTTAGGATGGAAGCCCTCACGTTAGTAGAGGCCTAGTTTTCTAGTAGCAGTCCTATTATCCCATAAACTATGTGCTCTCATAGGCCTTTAGCTAGTGGATCCACCTAAGCTAAGAGTATGGTCCTACCTTAGGAAAGTAGGACAACCCATTTTCGGTGTGGGGTAGACACCATATTCCATTGTAAGCTCACATGGTGTATGTCGGTTAAGGCTTATTCCCTATTATGATAGTATGAAAAAGAAGATGAGTTATGTAATATAGTTACTCAAGAAGCTTTACTTAGTGTGGGTGGGATTATGGGATCTTATCCATGCATTGCACAAGTATGCTTTGAGGGTATGTGTGATATGTTACTTTTATGACTTGATGATTTATGAGTTGATTATGACTTATTCTTTTTCATTATCTTCAAAATCATGCTTTAACTTAGTGAAGTTCATGCATTCAACTAAAATGTCCCTTTTAGCATGTTTTCAAGGTTTTTATGCATGGCTATCATACCTAGTGCATTTTTGTACTAATCCATATTTTCCTACATTTTTTTTACAAGTGTAGGGTCCGGTGTTTGAGGTGATCTTCATTTGGTTCAATCTTTGATTAGACTACTCTCATTTCTTGTGGTGAGTCCTCATGGTTCGAGGACGGATGATATCTTTGTAGTTCCTTTTTCATTGTATTAGACTTTCAGATTATGTTGTAAGGGATGTGATTCTATTTGATTCAAATATTGTAATAGATGGCTAATTGAGAAAAGTTTAGACTTCCGCTTTCCTTTATGAAAACTGTGAACTTGAAAATGAATTTTTCTCTTTATTGTTCTTTACTTATGTTATGATATGCTAAGTGGCTTACATGGTGCCTTTCGGGGTTCTTTGTGCCTTATTACATCTAGGGGGTACCCTTGGGTCGTGAAAAACTTGATATCAGAGAATAAGGTTTAGAATGATTCTAGGATGATGTGTCATAAGCCACAAATACTAGAGTCTTGTTCATGAGTGTGAAGTGTGCCACATTTATGAATGGGAGGCTATAAGATGTTTAGGAAACTACACTGCTTTCATTACTATTAAGGCGTGCCTTAGAGTTTAACTATATAAAGTCCCTCTCCTAATCCTTTTCTTGTATCTTCAGGATATGAATACACGAAGGGCTAACGCTAGAAAGATGGAAGATGAGAATGTGAATCAAGGATTTCCTCCTCAAGATAATCAAACTTCGGTTGATCCCGTGGTTTAGAACGTGACTTATGCGGATTTTAGATCTACTATCCAAAGGTTGGCCCAAGCTATGACAACCCAAGCTCAAGCGGTCACGGCTCAGGCCAACAGAGATATCGTTACTCATGTGAACCCTAATATAAATTATGCAACTTCTAGAGTGAGGAATTTTGCAAGAATGAACCCTTCTGAGTTTCATGGCTCCAAAGTGAAAGAGAACCCTTAAGAATTTGTGGATGAGGTTTACAAAATACTTGATATTATAGGGGTGACTTCGGTAGAGAAAGCAGAACTAGCTGCTTAACGATTGAAATGTGTTGCTCAAATTTGGTATGGTCCATATAAGGGTGAGAGACCCGTAGAAGCGGGCCCGGTAGATTGGGAATTGTTTAAATAGGCATTTTTTGATAGATTCTTTCCCCTAGAGTTGAGGGAACGAAATATGCAAGAGTTCATTAACCTTCGTCAAGGAGGTATGAGTGTGAAGGAGTATGCTCTTAAGTTCACCCAACTATCTAAGTATGCTCCAACTATAGTGGCGGACTCAAGGTCCAAGATGAATAAGTTTTTCATGGAAGTGTCCGACTTGGTAGAGGAAGAATGCCCTACAAATATGCTCATTGGTGATATTACTATATCACGTCTTATGGTGCACGCCCAAAAACTTAAGGTGTCAAAGCTCAAAAAGAAAGAATATGGAGGTGAAAAATCCAAGGACCGGTGATGGGAACTTCTCCAATGCTAAGTCCGATGGACAAGGTTGGCCAAGGTTTAAACGAGGGTTTTCCAACAAAGGCTTCTCTAGTTATCCAAGTGTCAACAAGTATAGGATTTCCAACCCTAAACCTCAAGGAGGTAGTAGTGGTGGTTCTTATGTTTCAAGGCCTAATTGTGCAAAATGTGGTAAAAAGCATGATGGAAAGTGCCTACTTGAAACCGATGGGTGTTTTAGTTGTGGGAAGGTTGTCCATAAGATGAGAGATTGCCCTATGCTTATGGCTAAGGGGAGAGAGGGCAAGAAAGCTTCTCCTAGTGGTTCAGACTCCAATTCTCCCAAGAAAAACCGCTTTTATGCTCTTCAATCCTAAGGTGACCAAGAGAGCTCTACGGATGTAGTGATCGGTATGTTAAAAGTCTCTTCTATTGATGTATATTCCTTATTAGATCCCGGTGCTACTTTGTCCTTTCTGACACCTTATGTGGCCATGAAATTTGAAATACTCCCCGAAGTGTTAGTAGAACCTTTTTCGGTCTCTAACCCGATTGGTCACTCGGTGGTGGCTAAGAGGATTTACAAAATTTGTCCCATTTCCTTGTCCCATAGAGTTACTCTTGTTGATTTGGTGGATTTAGACATGTTAGACTTTGATTTGATTTTGGGTATGGATTGGTTGCATGCATGTTATGCCTCTATCGATTGTAGGATTCGTGTAGTTAAGTTCCAATTTCTAAATGAGCCTAAATTAGAATGGAAGGGGGGAAATTCTATGCCTAGAGGCCAATATTTCTCTTGCCTTAAAGCTAGGAAGATGATCTCCAAAGGGTGTATTTAACATCTTGTTAGGGTGAGATATGTTGAATCTGAAACCCCTTCTCTAGAGTCGATTCCGATAGTGAATGAACTCCCAAAAGTTTTCCTCGATGATTTACCCGGTATTCCTCCTGAGCGGGAAATAGATTTTGGTATTTACCTTCTTCCGGATATGCAACCTATCTTTATTCGTCCTTATAGAATGGCTCCAACGGAGTTAAAGGAGTTGAAAGAGCAACTAAAGGATTTGCTAGGCAAGGGTATTATTCAACTGAGTATCTCTCCATGGGTTGCTCCGGTGTTGTTTGTTACAAAGAAAGATGGGTCTCTTAGAATGTGCATTGATTATCACCAATTGAATAAAGTGACCATCAAGGACAAATATCCCCTTCCAAGGATAGATGACTTGTTTGACCAACTTGAATGGGCTAGTTATTTCTCCAAGATTGATCTTTGTTTGGGTTATCACCAATTGAGGGTGAAAAGGGTTGATATTCCCAAGATGGATTTCCGAAAAAAATATGGTCATTATGAATTCCTAGTAATATCTTTTGGTTTGACCAATGCTCCGGCGACGTTCATGGACTTAATGAATAGAGTATTCCGACAATATCTTGACATGTTTGTGCTAGTGTTTATCGATGATATTTTGATCTATTCAAGGAGTGATAATGAGCATGTTGCCAATTGAGAATTGTATTGCAATTTCTTAAGGACCATCAACTTTTCGCAAAGTTTAGCAAGTGAGAGTTTTGGTTAAGGTATGTAGCATTCCTTGGTCATATTTTGTCATGTAAGGGTATTAAGGTAGATCCTAAGAAGACGGATGTAGTCAAGAGTTGGCCTAGACGTCTATCACCTTCCGACATTAAAACCTTGTTGGGTTTGGCCGGTTACTATATGAGGTTTGTTGAGGGATTTTCCTCCATTGCTTCTGTGTTGACGCCTTTAACTCAAAAGAAGGCTAAGTTTCTTTGGTCAGACGCTTGTGAGAAAAGTTTCCAAGAGTTGAAAGATAGACTTACTTCCTCTCCGGTGTTAACCTTACCGAAAGTTACAAATGGTTTTGTGGTGTATTGTGATGCCTCTAGAGTTGTCTTGGGATGTGTGTTTATGCAAAATGGTAAGGTGATTGCCTATTCTTTAAGGCAACTTAAATTCTATAACAAGAATTATCCTACCCATAACCTTGAGCTAGCGGCGGTTGTGTTTTCCTTAAAAATATGGAGGCATTATCTGTATGGGGTTCATGTTGATGTGTTTACCGTTTACAAGAGCTTACAATATGTGTTTAGTCAAAAGGACTTGAATCTTCATCAACGGAGGTGGTTAGAATTATTGAAGGACTATGACATGAGTGTCCTTTATCACCCCGACAAAGATAATATTGTAGCGGATGCACTTAGTAGATTGTCCATTGGTAGTGTGGCTCATGTAGAAGATAAGAAATAATTGGTTCATGATGTGCATAGGTTGGCCCGATTAGGTGTTCAATTAGTGGATTCCACCAAGGATGGTGTCATGGTCCATAATGGTTCCGAATCGTCCTTTGTAATGGATGTAAAGTCTAAACAAGGCCTTGATCCTATATTAGTTGAGTTGAAAGAGTTGGTACTCAAGAAGTCCATTGAGGCTTTCTCCCAAGGGGGAGATGGGGTTGATTATGTGTTCCGGATGTTGATGGTCCGAGGTTGATTATGTGTTCCGGATGTTGATGGTCTGAGGGAGAAAATTTTAAAGGAAACTCACAGTTCTCGGTATTATATTCATCCGGGAGCCACCAAGATGTATTGTGATCTACGAGAAGTCTATTGGTTGTATGGTATGAAGAGAGATATTGCGGGGTTTGTAGACAAATGTCCGAATTGTCAACAAGTTAAGGCCGAGCACCAAAGGCCGGGAGGTTTAGCCCAAGATATAAATATTCCCACTTGGAAGTGGGAAGCGATTAATATGGATTTTATTGTGGGTTTGCCTCGCACCCTAAGGCAACATGATTCTATTTGGTTCATTATAGATCGAATGACAAAATCAGTCCACTTTATTCCCATCAAGGTTTCTTTTTTCGGCGGAAGACTATGCCAAGTTGTATATAAAAGAGATAGTGAGGTTACGTGGTGTTCCTTTGTCCATTATTTTGGATCGGGGTCCTCAATTCACTTCTCACTTTTGGAAATTCTTCCATAAAGGGCTTGGTACCAAGTATAAGCTTAGCATGACTTTTCATCCTTAAACCGATGGGCAAGCGGAGCGTACCATTCAAACATAAGAAGATATGTTGAGGGAATATGTTATAGACTTCAAGGGTATTTGGGATGACCACTTTCCATTAATAGAGTTTTTTTTACAATAATAGCTATCACTCAAGTATTGGTATGGCTCCTTTTGAAGCCTTGTATGGTAGGAGATATAGGTCTCTGGTTGGTTGGTTTGAAGTAGGTAAAATTGCTCTAATTGGTCCCAAAATCGTTTATGAGGCCATTGAGAAAGTTCCACTCATTAGAGAAAGGTTGAGCACGGCCAAAAGTTGGAAAAAGTCTTATGCCGATGTGAGAAGAAGGGATCTAGAATTTGAAGTTACTGATTAGGTCTATCTAAAAATCTCACCCATGAAAGGTGTGGTGAGATTTGGCAAGAAAGAAAAACATAGTCCCCGATATGTGGGCCCATACCAAATTTTGAAGCGTATTGGGAAAGTTTCCTATGAGTTAGATTTGCTAAATGAGTTGGCTCCAGTTCATCCGGTGTTTCATGTCTCCATGCCTAAGAAGTGTATTGGAGATCCGGAATCCATTATTCCCTTTGAGGGTTTGGGAGTTGATGAATATCTCTCATATGAAGAGGTTCCCGGTAGAGATCCTTGACTGGCAAGTTAAAAGGTTGAAAAACAAGGAAATAGCTTCTGTGAAGGTTTTATGGAGAAATCATCTAGTTGAGGGAGCTACTTAGAAGGCCGAGGTAGATATGAAGTCCTGATACCCTCATCTCTTTCCTTCTATTCCTATTCAAGCTTGAGGTAAGTAGGCCCTCTTGATTTTTAGTGTTTTGGGAGTCATGTGTGTCATATGTGTTCTTTTTCCATGATTTCCTTAATATACGCATATTCTTGATGAAATTCAAGTTTAGTAAGAAAATGAGTTTTTATGATTGATATGTTCCTCATGTTGTTATGCATTTAGTTTGAGTTGCATATTTGACTTCATAAGATTAATTGATGAATATGCTTTAGTATGCTTTTGAGAGTAATTGCATATTAGCTCTATGATAGTGTGTTGAGCATTCTTTTAGTGGGAGAAGGTAGTTCGTACTATGATTATGAGAAATGTTGAGTTTTCATGCATAATAGGTTGTTATATGTATTTCCTACTTCCTCATGTTGCATCAATTATTTTTGAGATGGAGTTGAAGTTTTCTCCTTTAAATTATACATTATTTTGATGTATCATGCATGATGGGCTACTTGTTTTTAGTCTTTACTTCCATAAGGTGTCTAGATCATCATTTGAGGATAAATGTTCCCATGGGGGAGATATTGTAACACTCTGGAAATTAATAGGCTAAACTAGAGCTTGACGTTTGAGTTAGAGTCTTGAACGTACCTCCCCATACCTAAAAATATAGGGTTTGGTGTTAGAACGTCAAGGTACGACCCCCACGGACCAACCAAGTGTCCTTGAGGAGGACCCTTAGAGGCTGCCTGGGCAGTAATCCACGGAGGGCACCCATGCCTCGTTGGTCAGGCCACTCCCCGTGAGTGAGAGGTTTAGGTCAAGCCTGAAAAAAATCAAGCCCTAGAACCCCAACCCACGGTTCACCAGCATTCCACATAGGTCCATTCACGGGCCGTGGTTGTGGGGTCGTGCGTGATGCTTGAAACTGCCTTTTGGAAAATGCACTTAGGGGTATTATGGGGCTTTCCTTTTTAAGTTAGTATTAAGTGACTTCGTTTTACACTAAATTAGACTAGCTATATAATGATTTAAGACCCCAAATTAAGTCATCTACCTCATAATTCCAAAATACCAAATCAAAACCGACCCTCTCCAAAATTCTCTCTCTCGAACTTCAAGGAATAAGAAAAAGAAGAAGAAAGTGGAAGCTAGGGTTGAAGAAGAAAGCTTTTCTACTCAAATTAGTTGGGATTCATAGCCAAGGTATGGTAGCTCTTCATCCATGGAGCCCCTTCAAAAACCCCAATTTGAAAGCTAGAAATCCCAAAAGTTAGGGTTTGACTTCAATCTCATGGATTCCTTTCCATTCATTTTTAATGATTGGATTATGTATTATTATGTATATATTGATTCTTTTATATTATTTTAAGTTGAATTCCCAAGAATTCATGTATTTTGCTATTTTTCCAATTTGGATCTCAAAGTGTGAGTGTTGATTGATGCAAGTAGAATATGATAAAATTATGCATGTAGTAATTGAATTACTTGATTATGTTATCAGCCATGTATTATGTAGTAATTCTAGATGTGTTGATGTAATATGATCTACGGTCCTTAAAGGGCAAAGTATGTGAATTAAGAATGATTATGAGACTTATGTATATGCTTTAAGAACACTTTGAGAGTAAAGTGAATATGATTATGAGCTAGTTGTTGTGTGTTAGAAGGTTATCCTCATGTACACACTTATGTATGAATATGATATGATGTGAAAGATTTTCTCACAATATGATGATTCTAAGGTTGAAAGGCTATTCCCACCAATTGAATCTAGGAGATATCTTATGAATTATGTTGGATTGAGTGTCAAGACATTCTTCCATGAGTATGAACTTAAGTAAAGACTTAATATGAACTCCATGTGAATTAATGATTAGCACCAAGTGGATATTGATATGAGATAGAAGCCCTCACGATAGTAGGGGCCGAGTTTCTAGGAACAATCTTTTGGGATGGAAGCCCTCACGTTAGTAGAGGCCGGGTTTTCTAGTAGCAATCCAATTATCCATAAACTATGTTCCCTTGTATGTCTTTAGCTAGTGGATCCACCAAAGCTAAGAGTATATTTCTACCTTAGGCAAGTAGGACAACCCTTTTTCGGTGTGGGGTAGACACCAGATTCCATGGTAAGCTCACATGGTCTATGTTGGTTAAAGCTTATTCCCTATTATGAGAGTATGAACAAGGAGATGAGTTATGAACTATAATTACTCAAGAATCTTTACTTAGTGTGTGTGGGATTATGCGATCTTATCCATGCATTGCACAAGTATTCTTTGAGGGTATGTATGATATGTTTCTTTTATGACATAACGATTTATGAGTTGATTATGACTTATGCTTTTCCAATATCTTCAAAATGATTTTCTAACTTAGTAAAGTGCATTCATTCAACTAAAATGTCCCTTTTAGCATTTTATTTTCAAGGTTTTTATGCATGGCTATCATACTTAGTGCATTTTTGTACTAACCCATATTTTCCTACATATTTCTACAAGTGTAGGGTCTGGTGTTTAAGGTGATCTTCATTTGGTTCAAGCTTGGATTTGACTATTCTCCTTTGTTGTGGTGAGTCCTCATGGTTCGAGGACGGATGATATCTTTGTAGTTCCTTTTTCATTGTATTAGACTTTCAGATTATGTTGTAAGGGTTGTGACCCTATTTGATTCAAAGATTGTAATAGATGGGTAATTGAGACGAGTCTAGACTTCCGCTTTCCTTTATGAAAATTTTGGACCTGAAAATGCATTTTACTCTTTATTGTTCTTTACTTATGTTATGATATGCTAAGTGGCTTACATGGTGCCTTTCGGGATTCTATGTTCCTTCTTACGTCTAGGGGGTGCCTTTGGGTCGCGACATGGATACATACTACGCTCTGTGCCTCCTAATTTAGGGCCACCAAATAAAGTGTCCTCAAGTCCTAGTACATCTTTGTTGCACTTAGATGAATCAAATAACAAGAACTATGGGTCCCTGCCAACACCTTTTGAATCAAGTCATCCCCCCAAGGGATACACATCCGCCCTATAAAACAAAGCACCCCACACACATCAAGTGTGGCATTTGGAGCCTCCCTAGAAACAACCTTGTTCTGGAGCTTGTTTCATTGGTCTTTCTTAAGTGATTTTGGCCTTGGTTTCTTTTATAAATGTGGGCTTAACCTCAAAACTGGACAACACTCCACCCTTTATGAGATCCCCAACTACATGAACTTAGATGCTATAATTTGGATCTCTCTAGCCAAAGGTCATTTGGCCAACCCCAAATAAGCCAAATTGCCTACGTTAATTGTTACAGATGAATGTGTCTGCTACAATTTTTGGCCTTACTTGGTGATCCTAGATGGTCATATCAGAATCTTTCTGCAACTCCATCCACCTTCTCTGTCTTAGATTTAAATCATGTCATGTAAACACATGTTGTAGGATATAATGAAATGTGAACACTTCAAACATTATGCCATAGAGATAATGTCACCAAATCTTGAGTGCTAACACTACCACTTCAAACTCTAAATCATGGGTTGGGTAGTTTCTTTGATGAAGGTTAAGGTTCCTTGGAGAACATGCTATAACATTCCTTTCAAATATCAACACTACACCAAAACCCAAATGTGAAGCATATCAAACCTCAATAAAATCTTTACCTTCAACTAACAGTGATAGGATGGGAGTCATGGTAAAAAGTATCTTGATCTTTTAGAAGCTCTCTTTACACTAATCATACCACACAAAGGGTATCTACTTCTGGGTCGATCTTATCAGATGTTTAGTAATGGAAAAAAAGTTCATGAACAAACCTGCAATAGTATCTAGCAAGACTCACAAGGGCAGGACAAACCTAACTTTTAACTGCCTTAATCTTTTTGAGATCTACCATCGCTCATTTTTCTGAATCTACATGCTCCATGAAAGCAACCAATGTTAACTAGAATTTGCACTTCGAAAACTTTGCATACAGTTTCTGTTTCACCAGGTTATCTAGAACTATGTGAAAGTTTTTTAACGTGCTCATCCTTACTATTAGAGTAGATCAAAATGTCTAAAAACAATAACAAAGAAATATAGAAATGGCTTGATGATACTAGTCATCAAACTCATGAAGGCTATCTACACATTTTGTTAACCCAAATGACATCACCAAGAACTCATAATGGTCTAAAAGATCATCTATGTGAGGTATAATATACTTATTCTAGATCTTAACATTGTTCAATTATCTATAGTCTATGCACATTCTCATACTACCATATTTTCTTCATAAGAAACACCAAAGAACCCCAAGGTGAAACACTAGCACAAATGAATCCCTTATCCAAAAGTGATCTTGAATTTTAGTCTTAAGTTCCTTCAACTTTTTCGAAGCCTTATGATAGGGAGGGATAGATATTGGGCGATTGCCCGACTCTAAATCTATTCAAAAATCAATATCCTTATCCAGAGGAATACCAGGCAAATCCGTAAGAAGCACCTCCTGAAATTCTAAAACCACTATGGTTGACTTAAGAGAAGGGGACTCCACACTAACATCCGAAGGTGAGACAAGTAGGCAAAATAACTCTTCCCCGCTAGACTTCTAGCCTGAATAAAGTATATGATATTTGTAGGCTTAGGCGTTTACGCCCCTTCCCACTCTAATATTTCCTACCCGGGATTTCTACAATTATCGTTTTAGCATTACAATTTAACACATCATTATAGGGCGACAACCAAGTCATACCCAAGATCACATCGAAGTCTAGAATATCAAAAATTACCAAACTCACCCAAGTTTGATGACCCATAAACTTTATAGACAAAGAACGGTACACATGAGTGACTACCACAAATTCCCCAAACGAGGTAGAAACATGAATAAGCTAATCAAGAATATCCAATTCAAGTCAAGAGCTAAGGAAATCTTAATAGATATGTAAGAATATGTAGAACTTGGATGAAATGAAATAGAAGCCATCTGATAAAATTGAGAATAATACCTATTATCACCATGTCAGATGCCCCAACCTTAGTCCTGCTCGGGAAGGCATAACATTGGGCTTTATTAGCATTTTGGGCAACTCATCTACCTGGTTGAACTACTCCCCTCTCCGCGTTACCAATTCCTCTATTTCTGTGACGTCCCTAATTACCAACTCGCTCGCCTAGTAGGTCTCTTTCCCATTACCACCTCCACCTGTTGGATCTACACCTTAATCTATTGTTATATATGGTTATCCACATATATTTCAGAGAATTCCCTATTAAAGTGACCCATCTCACCATATTTAATGCATCCTGAGTCAAGGGAGGGATGTTGGCGGAGGAATAAAGAGATTTCTATCCTCTAGGAGATGGGGACTACTGAGTGACCCCTCAATAACCAAGCATAGAAGCTCGAAATGTCGACTTAATGGGACGAGCTTAATAAACATGTTGACTAGGAGTTCTAAAATAAGAACCGCAAAAGTTACCCATTCTCTTGGATTTCTTAGCCAATATCTAGGCCTGCCCAACCTACTTGACGCCCTTCAATTTCTTCTCATAGTTGTTCACCTCATTAAAATTATTCTCAACAAAATTCATATGCATTGACAACATTTGCAACTTAGTATTCAAGCCCTTTACATACAAACAAATCCTCTCTTCATTAGTGCTTACACGTTGAGTAGCATAATAAGACAAGGCATGAAACTTAGCCACATATGCGTCTACAGACATGCTACCATGTTCAAGAGCCAGAAACTAATTATTGTTACATGCACTAGGAGTTCAGGGCACATACTTCTCCAAATACAAAGCATGGAACTGGGTTCAAGTCAATAGAGACAAAACTGATTAACGACACTAAGCCCTCCACCATCCTGAAACTAGAAGGTAACAACTCCACCCCATGTTGATGTACAATACTCAATATATGCATTCTCCCATAACCGTCCATACTAAACTCAAAAATACCCTCATTCTCAGTGCCATTAAATAACGGAGGCTTTAGCTTCACAAACATATTCAACATCTCACGTATTGTTCTAGTCATAAAGGGCCTATTACTAGATAAAAGAAGGCATCTGTACCAGAAACCTCATCTATCTTAGGGGTTGCTGTAGCAACCAGACACATGCCTAGGACCTAAGTAACCGACCTAGTCGGAGTGGATTTACTACCTGCCAACCCATTTAGAAATGCTAACACCTACGGAACCACTTTTGAAGACATAAGAGAAAGACTTGTACCCCAGCATGTGTTTCCACTTCTAGCTCAACATTCTCCTCACTTTCCACCTCAACCTCTTCTTCAACATGATCCAGGGTGGGGGAGGGTCGCTGGCCTTGGCTCAGCCGCTCCCTAAGCTCTACCCTTGGCAGGTGTCACCCTTCATCTGCCCCTACCTATACATCTACCTTTACCTCTACTTCTGCCTCATCCTTTGATTGTTGGTTCCACAGTTAGAGCTATAACCTTGCACTAGTACGCCCAATATCAACCATTTGCAGAAAAAACAATGAAGGTGGTTGGATACCAATTGGAATCTTGTTAAAGCGCGAGAAAGAAGGGATGATTTCCAATATAGATGTATTTGTAGCATTTTGCAAGACTCTGATACGTCCAAATTTACACTTCAATTAAGAAGTATAAACGGTCGAAGTCAATTTATAGAACTCAACGTGAGTTGATGTTGATCCCACATAGAATTTACTTACATAAATAGTTTCATCATCGCGTTTATTCAACTGTTGTTATTATTTCCTAAATAAAGAAATTACGAAAATTAAATGGGTTTCCTTGTAATTTTCAAGTAACTAAAGTTTGTTGTATTACTATCATTAACACAAGTAACAAGATTTCAACTTCAACGTTGTGATGATAGATGAATGAAACCTGGGTTGTGTTTCCCATGACTTTACACCTAGTGTTGATTCCTCAACAAGTTTTGAGTGATTTTTTTCTTTGCAGATTACTAGTGAGTTAAATGTATCTAACACCTCTCAGTCTTGTTAGATAACTTCCACTCGAATACTCTTTGTCTTAGATTGTTGACTGATTTTATCCTCGCATATTTTTTTGTCAAAATTATCTTGTTACGAAGTTGAATTTTCACTCCAACCCATCAAATTAATTGTACTTTTTCCTAACTACTAATTTTATCTCGAACAATTGATTGATGCAGGAAAACTCTAATGTGTTCACTCATTAGATAGAATGAATAACGAAAGTATGAAGTATATTTTGCAAATATTAATCGCACTCTACTCGTTTTGTGAATCCACGCTTAGATTACTGTCATGGTTCCCACAACCCTAGTTGTGGTATTTAGCCACTCATTCTTTCAATAGAATAAGCAAAAATATATACTGAATACATTAAAAGAGATCACTTACGAAGATTGCAAATTCAAAGAAAGATTAATATTTCAAAACCAAATCAACATCTTCAAGTTGTGATCTAAAGTAAATCGATATATATCAAAGTAGAGAATATGGAAAGTAGTCTATCGTTCAAGATATGACAAGATAATTAAAAAATTAAACCTAGTAAATTCAAATAGTCTATCTAAAAATAGTTCAAGCTATGACGAGAATATGTTAGGGGGAACATGCTGCATCTCGACCTCCGTGGCCTTTACCTGGCCAACATTCAACTTGGTTCCTCAATGCCCTGTTACTGGTTCATCTTCACGGATAGCAGGACGGACCGTGAAGGACACCACGGCCCGTCAAGGGCATCCTCATCTTTACTTGGGCTTTGATTAATTTGCCTTCTTAACTGCTTCCACTCTACGAGCTTCAGGACGGCTCGTTATTTCTGTTTGTGTAATCAAGACACAACTTCCGATTTAAGTTTCTACGATCGTACAATAGTAATATAACCCAACCAAATGGGTTGGGGTCGAGTCCTAAGGGAGCAGTTTCTGAGAATTAAGAATTAAATGTGAAAATGCTACAGTTAACCATTGCTAAAAACATTATCATGTAAAAACATCATAAATTAAGGAGTTTACACGAATGTCAATTATCAATTGGGGGTTTGTAGTCGATTAACAACTAAAACAGCGAAAACAAAAAGATGCGAATATAGGGAGACGGAATTCTTAGTATGTGATAGGAATATGGGATAAACTACACAATTGGGTACATGCTATTAATAATCAATTGCTGAACATTTCTAACTAGGCTAGACTTTAGTGGGGGAAAATTCTCTCTCGAGTAACTTACCCCGAATCAACTCGATTTCTCTCGAACACTGAGTTGCCGCTTTCAAGCACAGCCTCCACCTTAACCCATTCACTCTCTCGAGCTGAATGTGTGGGAAAAGGCCTATGATTCACTCTCACGAGCTGAACCCATGACGGCCCAATAACCACTAGCTATCGATTTTGTAATCTTAGTTTTAAACCATCTCTTTCGAGTAAGCCAAAAACACTAAGATGAAATTTTATTTGCAACTACAATCCCATTAAGTTCAAACACAACTACTAAACAAAATCACATTTAAACAACAAATAGACTAACAATAAGCAATACCCAATAGGAAATTTAACCTATATTCACAAATTCACACCCCAAGAATTGGGGTTTTAGCTAGACATAGAGAAAGGGAAGAAAATGATACAAAATCGAAGTAACATCAACTAGGTATGATTTATATTCACTTTAAACGAGTCCAGGATGAAGAATCTTCAACACCCACTTTCAATTTCTTGGAATTGGAAGTCTTCAATCTTCAAAAGCTAAGAACAAGGTCTCTCTACTTGAAACTTAGAAAAATAAAATGTTGTATCTAAAATTGCATACTAAGATAAAAATTCAACTAGTATTTATAGTTTTCGAAAAATGTGCTGCGAAGGATCACTAGGTGCTATTAGTCAGGGTCACCGATGCACTCGGCGACCCGCACTTTGGTCTGCTTCTTCGCCTTTCAGCTCCTGCCTTCAGCATTTTCGCGTTCTGGATCATTGGGCGATATAGTATTGCTTCGCGGAACTGTTCGGCGACACGCCGATTGCTCCTTTTCATCGCCGAATTGATCTTTTCCTTCAGGACTCAGCAGACTGGAACTTTGGGCTATGTTAAGGCCTTTGGCGACTCGCCGAATGCATTAGGCGATCCTCAGGCCTTCTTTTCTTCGTCTTTTCAGCCGTTTTGTTCCTTTTTGCCAAGTAGTGTCTATGCCTTTCCTCAAACTCCAAATACCTGAAATTAAGGATTTACATCAGTTATGGAGACAAAATATGCATTTGAGGACACTAATTCTATTAAAATGAATCCCTAAATAAGTCTAAATTGTGGACTCATCAACGCCCCCAACTTAAACTTTTGCTTGTCCTCAAGTAAAACTCAAGTTTGGCAGTTCAAAAAGGATGTCTCAAACAATGCTACACTAGACTCAATCATGAATGCACACACAATACTCAATTTACTCATGTGAATATCAAATGTGCACTCAAAGTTTCAATTTGTGACACGCCATTATCAAAGAATCTCAAGCTCAGTATACTTGCTTCAAATGCAAGTTCAAGCTCAACAAAGGAAATAAAATGCCCTCACACAGAAGAATGATTCCATATTCACACTCAATGGTTCAAAAATTTAAAGTTTCGGAATTAAATGCAATGCTCACACACACAAAGAAGAACACAATGCATGCTTTCACCCATAGATTTACCCGTATTTTCCAATAGATAATTGTTTCAGCTCACTCAAGATCAAAAAGGTCTTTTCAAGGCTTGTAATTGGGCTGAGTGCAAAGGTATGATCATTTAGTCTTATAGGATGAAAATCATCATGAAATGTGATGTGAACAACACCTTCTTTCGTTCTCTTTATCAATTTCATTCAAGCTCAAAAGTCACCTCTTATTCATCTTTCATGAGTTCATTGAAAACCCCATTTTCTTTGTATTTCCACAACTTTATTTCACCACTTTTCTTTCCTTTTTTTCTTTTTCAATATTTTCTTCTCTCTTTTTTTTATACTAGTTTTTCGACACGTGCGTTGCACGTGATTACCAATTCAGAAAATATATCTTATAGTAAATAGTATTGTTTATTTGAGCAAAGAATTGAATAATAAGCTTTGCACAAAATAATATTGCAGATTTTTTATTAGCTAAATGCTTATATTTATTTCAATTTGCTGAGGTTCAATCATGTAATTGGCCATATCTCAATAATATTACCTCATAGACGATATTTGTTGTGTATTTTTCTTGTCATCTAACCATATGTGTTTGAACGTGTATTTCACGTTAAACTACAAAAATGTCATATGAACATGTTAAGAGAACAACTATATTTTATTTTTTAGAACTAATTTAAAATAATATATTTTGAAGTAAAAATTAAATAATATATTTTAAAGTTAGAAGATCTTGTTAAATTGATAATACATTTGTGACATATATAAAACTTTAATCTAAATACAAATACCTACCAATATAGATATATATATATATATATATATATATATGAGATTTTCTTCGTCTAAAATATTGTAATATTAAGAAATAGTAAATAAGTAAAACAAAGGCAATGTTTATATAGTAATAACTATTTTGAAGCAAACTTCCTAACATTCTAAATCACATTGATAAATAAAGTCATTATTTTAACTTGAACATCAAAAGAACAAATTGTGACCATTCTCTAACTCTTGAGAAATTTTGAAAAAATATGTTTAAAAGCATATATTTACATCAAATGAGAAATTGTTAGAAAAAACAAAATGAATTTAGACTACATCATGTTAACTTTATATATTGGAACATTACATACTAATGTATATATTATGCAAATTGATGGCCTTTCGGTAGTGCCAATCTAGAAGTTCATCAGTCAACAATTCTAAGGAAACAAAACAAGGCAGTTTACTCAACTATCAAAGATCACTATGAATAGGCGAGGTAAAGGCAACCGCATTTTGACAATAATAATGACGGTGTGTTCCTTCAGAAACAGTTAAAAAAGAAGAGAAAATGTGAAGGTACAAAATGCAACGTAGAGACACCAGAGAAATATGGAGTGAACGAAAAGGATAGATACATTTCCTGTAATCCCCATTATAAAATTTCTCCTCTTTTTGCTTAATTCTTCTATTCTTGGTAGAACATTGAAGCATATCATCAAAGGGGAGTTAACATCACAACCATGTACTTAGCAAGTTACAAATGGACCACTATTAGCAACAAATTTAATTTTGATATGATATATTATTGCAGAAAAGGCAACATCAGGCTGTCATACAACTAATGACACAAGCAATACACCGACAAAAATGTACATTTTCTTTTTTCACCAAAAATAAATCTTTCTTTCCACTCACAAACTCGGCAGTAATCACCATATACTAAGAGCAAAGGAATCACTTACAGCCTTATTCGAACTAACTCAATGACAATAAATCTACTGAAATATTTTAAAATGCAAGAAGAAGAATAAAAGTAGAAGATTAAAAAAATTGTGGTTGAAAAAAATGAGAGGAAGGCCCTCTATTTATAGTCAACAAAGGGTGGTATGAACAAGTATTTTTGTGTCTTATCAGAAAAGTGATGACCTTTTGAGAAGTTACAACCCTTTGTAAAAGTCACAACTTATTGAAAAAGTCACAATTCTTTGGAAAAGTAACAACTCATCGAAAAATCACAACTCTTCGAAAAAAGTTACAACTTATCAGAAAAGTCACAACTCATCGAAAAAGTCACAACCTAAGTTAGGGATATAATAGTAATTTAATATTTAAGTTAGGAGTTCATGCTTTTAAGGTAATATAGGATATAGGATATAGATGGAGGGGTTCCATATTTCTCAAAACATCGGCACAAGGGACTTCTTTGCATTTACTTGATTTGCCTTCTCTTTTCACCACACCCCCAACTTAGGCTAAAAGCCTAAGTTTGCTATTTAAATAAACCAGATCATGAGGATTATGAGTAATGGATCAATAAAAGGTAGCAATGTTATCAAGTTTCTTCCAAGAAAAGGTTAAGGTTCAAAGGGTGCTTAAAAGAGGTTCACACACTCACAAGGTAGGCCACAAAAGAGATATATGTCAAATTGGTTCACACACTTTATAGTTGCCTAAGATCATCTCAAGAAATTGCATCACTTAGCCAACTAGACAAACGGGGTAAATTCTAGGTGTCATCACACAAAGCATTGATACCAAAGTCAAACAAGACTCCACACTTTCACTAGTGTGCAATGTTAATCACAAGAGACTTGATTCGATAATTGGCTAGTCACAACGAGATGCAAGGACTTCACATATTGTCTATGAAACTTCAATTGGCCTCGTTGTAGCTGCGCATTCATTTTTGTTCGATTATAAGCACTATTCAAGTCATCGGTATTGATCACACCGATAATCAAATTTGCACAAGAACAGCCCCACTCGATACAAACAAGAGGTGGCAAAATTTTTTAGAAGGGTCAAAAATCATTCATAATTAAAAATATGGAGTCACAAGCTCAAACATCCACAAGATGCAGTGTATAAAACACAATTTCAGCTCACAACCCAATATATAAACAAAACCAGAGAGTCACAAAATCACAAAAGGTTGGCCTCACCCCACCACAGATAAAACATTTGTCCTCAAATGCAAACAAAAATATCCAAAAGTGAAATAAAGTAAGACAGAGAGGGGGTCATGTCTACACAATCGCTACATCTGTTTGGGTTTTAGTGCCCGGTGCAACACTCTGGTCCTGGGTCTCGGTACCCGGAGTTGCCTCAGAAGAAACACCAGTACCAGACCCACGAGGAGCTGGCAAGGGTGTTTCCGCTAAAAGGGCCTGCACAGCTACATAGAATCCCCGGACCCATGAAGGAACATTAGGATCTCTGATAGTGGTCTTCTTGTCAAAAGTGGGCCTCTTGTTGTTGCCTTTATTTCAGGTGGAGGTTCTTGTCTTCCCTTCTTGGGAGGATTTAACCCCACTTCATTTATTGTGATATCCCATGCTATTTTCCGGGGTGGCATGACAATATTGGTCTTTACCATATCTTCGGGATACTCAGACTTCTCCCTGTTAGACTCAACAACATGCAAGCACAACCCCACAAGATTTAACCAATTTTAAGGCACAAAAAATACGGGATTTTAACAATATAAACACTACAGGCAAGATTTTCACAGGCATCGGAAAAAACAATTAAGATTAGAGAGGCCCAACACACATCACTAAGATAAGATCATTGCAAATGAGTACAAAATTGCTAAAAATAAATTCGGGGTTCGGAAAACAAACCTTATATGCCGATTAAAATACTTTTGAAATGCTACGCGGCAATGTAATCCAACTCCGAGCACCAATCAACTACTCAAATACAGTAAAAATGCAAGAAATATTGAAAATACTAAACGAGTGCGAGTTTGTGAAGGTCTAAAGTGAGGGAAAGAGTAGAGTTTGAAAGTTTAAACCTTTGGCCTTTTAAGAAATTGTCCAGTTCTCGCCCATTCGGCGACAGTCGTGGTCTCCGATCCATTCAGCAACTCGTCGAGTGGATACTTACCTCGCCAAGTTTTACTGGACCTCCAGTTAAACTGGGGGTCCAAACAGTGAACTAGATCGTAATCGCCGACTAGGTCGGAGATTCACAAATAATTTCCTAGGTACACCAAGTTTTATAAACTCCACTTTGAAGTTGTCTTTAGTCCAACGACGGTCTAAGTTGGGGCCACTGACTTCTTCGGCGATGCACCAACTGGACCTTTGGCTCGCCAATTTGCATTTTTCACTTACTTTCCATACTTCGACCTACACAAACAACACACCATTATTTCTTAAAGAAAAAATAAAGAGGTAAAACCTTGGGTTGCCTCCCAAGAAGCACCTTATTTAACGTCGTGGCACGACGCAACACCTCACTCAAGTTCCATTAGTGAGGTTTGCCTCATTTTCATGAGGCCACCCCTCTTTTGGCTCTGGGTAGAGAGAAGATAGAACTTGGTCCATTTGGTACCCATAGTTACCATTCATACTCATCTTTCTTGTTTCAATACACAACCAAGCAAAAAACAAAACTTAGAATTAAGTAAGTCTAACTATAATTAACAAAAATGAAATTCAACTTAACTAAAAATTCTAAAATAACACCACTCCCCGGCAGCGGTGCCATATTGATGTTTGCGTAATCAAGACACAACTTTTGATTCAAGCGTCGACGATCGTACAATAGTAATAAGTGCTAGAGTTAAACATAGCTAAAAACATTATCAAGTATAAACATCATAAATTAAGGGGCTGACACGAATGTCAATTATAAATGGGGGGTTTATAGTTGATTAACAACTAAAAAAGTGAAAACAAAAAGATGTGAATATAGGGAGATAAAATTCTTAGGATGTTATAGGAATATGGGATAAACTACACAATCGGGTAAATGCTATTGATAATCAATTACTGAACATTTGTAACTAGGCTACATTTTAGTGGGGGTAAATTCTCTCTCGAGCAACTTACCATGAATCAACTCGGTTTCTCTCGAACACCGAGTTGCCGCTTTTAAGCATATCTTTCGCCTTAAGCCATTTACTATCTCGAGCTGAATGTGTGGGAAAAGGCCTAGGATTCACTCTCTCGAGTAGAACCCATGATAACCCAATAACCACCGGCTATCGATTTAGAAGTTTTAGTTTTAAAACCTCTCTCTCCATGAAGCCAAAAACACTAATATGAAATCGTATTTGCAACTACAATCCCATTAAGTTAAAACACAACTTACTAAATGAAATCACATTTAAACAGCAAATAGATTAACAATAAGCAATACCCAATAGGAAATTTAACCCATATTCACAAAATCACACATCAAGAATTGAGGTTTTATCTAGACATAGAGAAAAGGAAGAAAACGATACCAAATCAAAGTAACATCAACTGGGTATGATTTATATTCACTTTAAATGAGTCTACGATGAAGAATCTTTAACACCCACTTCCAATTTCTTGGAATTGGAAGTCTTCAATCTTCAAAAACTAAAAACAAAGTCTCTCTACTTGAAACTTAGAAAAATACAATGTTGTATCTGAAATTGCATACTAAGATAAAAAAAAATTCAACTAGTACTTATAGTTGTCAAAAAATGTGCTGCAAAGGATCACTAGACGTAGTTAGTCAGGGTCACCGAAGCACTCGGCGACCCGCCCTTTGGTCTGCTTCATCGCCTCTCAGCTCTTGCTTTCAGAATCTTCGCGTTCTGGATCATTAAACGATAAAGTACTGCTTCGCGGAACTGTTCGGTGACATGCTGACTGCTCCTTTTCATCGCCGACTTGATGTTTTCCTTCAGGGTTCAGCACACTGGAACTTTGGGCTAGTTTAAGGCCTCGGCAACTCGCCGAATGCATTAGGCGATCCTCAGGCCTTCTTTTCTTCATCTTTTCTGCCGTTTTGTTCCTTTTTGCCAAGTAGTGTCTATGCCTAGCCTAAAGCTCCAAATACCTAAAATTAAGGATTTACATCAGTTATTGAGAGAAAATATGCATTTGAGGACACTAATTCTATTAAAATGAATCTCTAAATAGGTCCAAATTGTGGACTCATCAGTCATCATCACCACGGCCCATCTAGGGATCCGTGGTGTTCCTTCAGTACATTTATTTCATGAGCACGATTCTTTTCAAACTTTCCATGCATATATAAACCTGTCCATACATCAACAACCACATCTAATCTACATAAACTCACTGAAATTCTCGCATTAATCCTTAGTTTTGAGCATCAAATGTTCCAAGATTTCATGGTACATTAACACCCTCAACTTAGAATCATTCGTTGTCCTCAAGCGATGAAAACAAAACACTTGACGCTCAAACACCAAAGATACAATATTGTCATGCATCAGCCATCTAAACCAACTCTTTTGTCAAAACCATATATCTAACATGCAAGGATCAATGTACGTCAACTCATTACTCATAGTCAATCATGCTTATGCTAGTATCAATTCGCAGCTGACTCAATTTAACTATCCAATACAAACACAGTGCCCTCACAACAAAGAAGACCCTCACACATGATAATTAGGACTAATCAGCACACTCACGCTCTAAAAGATCGTCTAACAATGCATATATACTGACTATAGGATTGCCCTTGCTTTCTATGCTTAATCTATCAAACAACCGGAGTAGGATCACTATAAGAGTTTATTGGCTTGTAGCGTTGGCTCGGGATAGGGAGTGGAATTTTGGTCTTATGAGTGACTAACTTTCCCTACTTCTCCAAAGTTCTTGTTAGCACACAACTCTTTCTCGAGTGGTTACAACCTCTATTTCCTTAGCACATCCCAGTAGCCGCATCAACACCTTTTATTATATTTTTTTTCTACCTTTTACTTCAACCATTCAAACTCTTCCCCTTTTTTACCATGCCTTGCATGTTTTTGCCTTCGGAACAACCAATGATACAACTGCTAAATTGCTTTCTTTTTATCTAGTACATGACCACGCTCAACTTAGGCTTTTGGCCTGAGTTGTGGCATCGTTCCTTCGGAGAAACGAGGGTACAATATCAACAGGGTGACAACAAAATTAACTTCTAAGCTCAAATAGGGTTCAAGGGTTCCTGATTTTATTGGTAGTTGTGTTTGGTTTTAAGTGACTTTAAACAAAAATGGCCTAATGATCACTTCTTATCCGGTTATTCTCACACTATGGCGAAGACTACTCAGGCAAGTTCTAGATTCTATCAGCAATGTTAGACTTCACACTAAACCCACACTCACATGCCACATCCTTGAACTTTCAGTAGTATAGCCAAGTAAGTTATGATCCTAGTTAGCGATGCTCAACAAGAAAATTTCTAAAATGTCATACAAAGAGCCTAAGAGTCAGATTTCAGATTAAACACAATTTTCGTGATCTTTCCAAACAAAACACAAGCTCAAAACTTAGCTACTGCTAGCAATTTGCAACAACTTCAAACATAAAAACTTCACAAATTTATCAAAACACAAAATAGAGCCAACTTCCATACATTCTAACACTTATATGGTAGGTTACTCTTCACACAAAAGGACTTTTCCCTCAAAGTAAAGAAATAAACACAAAATTGGGCTGTAAAGAGGGGTCATACCTAAGGCGCACTAGGTTCCAGTAGTCGGAGCAGTGTTGGCACCCTTGTCAACGAGTGCACTCTCAGAGACTGGCACTGGGTCGGGCTGATTGCTATCAACAGGGGTTGGTATCGTACTACCAGAAGTGCTAGCTAACATCACATTACGCCTCTGTTGCTCAAGTGTTGCTTCTTCCCTTACTGGTCTCCTGGACTCCTTGAGTGCTTTCTTGTGCTTCATGCTTTCCTCCTTGGAGAGGTTTGTCGGTTTCTCCTCATCAGACTCCACAGTCTTCTACTTTATATTGCCATATTTTTCTTTGGGTACTTCACCCTAGAAGTCGTAAAGTGCCTGACTAGTGGGGGGCTCACTAAACAAGCTCATCAAGGACTCCGGCACAACTAGATAGGTACAGTAACTGGCTTCTCAGTCAATTTCGCAATCTCAGCTCGCATCTATGCCAACTACATCTTCAACTCCACAGCATCTACTGAACTTTCAACTTGTAATTGATTTTGCACATGAACCTCTAGATCGTCCATCCTATTTTTCAGCACGTCCAACATTGCCCGCATCTCATATTTTAACCCTTCCTTGTAGATCACACATCTTGCTAAACTACCTGAGGTAGTTTAAGTTCAATTTGGTCGACTATGGAGCAAGTCTGCCTCTGATCTGCAACCAACCTCTCAAAAATCACAGTAGGTATAGTGATGAATATACATGTAGCTTGGGTTGCTGACACTGGTGGCGGTGGTTCCCCCACAGATGGATGTGATGATCAACCCTTCTTTGAACTTCCCTCAACCTGTGGGATGGCAATTGTTGTTTGTGGTACTACTGCCAATGGACCCACCACAGCGACTTTTGCACGAAAAATATGGTTGGCCACATCATTTATTTTTGAAGCTGCAGTGACCCTGGATGCTTCAACCCATTTATCCACCAACTTATTTTGTTGAATGTTGGCCTGCAAACAGAGTTTCCCTATCAAAACGGAAAATGGAAAACCTGCTCTCTCATTTAGTGCTCTATCCCGCATCTATGTGGTGATAATACGACGCACATTTACTGGGTATCGAGCTATGCGACTGGTAACCAATTATGTCAGCGATGGTGATAGTTTGTTATGCTTAGCCGTGGGCTGCAACAATGCACAGACTATTGCCCACCAAACCTTGGCAGGAAAACTGAGAGACGCCTTTGTGATCTGCACCTATAACCCTGACACCCATGCTACAAACTCTCCCTCTGAGGCAATGTACCTCGCAAACAAACACATGATGCGCTCTCGCGAACTAGAATCCTCCATATCTGTCTCACAGCTCACAGCATGGTGTTTACCCTCAAATAATCCCACTAATGCTGGTGTTGTGTACTCTGGGCCATGTAGCATCCGGATAATCATGGTCTCAGAGATATTCACTGTCTGATTCCTCACTGAGACTATAGCTAAGGTCCCCAAGTGGATACAACTATCTTCTGTGCCCGCTTTGTTGTTTTAGTATCCGCAACAAATTTCATGAGAGCGGAAACATAGAAGGTATAAAACTCTCTAGTTATATAGCGTTTGAATTCGCCCGGTGCATTGTTCATCCATTCAAACTGTTGTATTTGGAAGAGTTTGTAAATATCAGGGAATGCTTGGATGTCTACCATCACTACTCTGGTTTCAAGTATAATGGGTCGCCTGATGAGCCCACAAATTGGACTCATTTAGGGCTATATTTTGATAGAATTATTGTCCTCAAATGCATATTTTATCTCAATATCTAATGAAAACCCTCAAGTTTCATGTATATGGAGTTTGAGGGAAAGCATGGACACTACTTATCAAAAAAGGAACAAAGGCAGCTGAAAGACTGAAGAAATGAAGATTTGAGAATCACCGAGCCCATTCGGTGGGTTGCCAAAAGGTCTTATCCTCGCCTTTTGTTCTATTGTGTTGAGCCCTGAAAGAAGGGATCAAATCGGTGGTGAAAAGAAGTACTATGTGGCCCAATGATCCAAAACACGGCGATGGTAAAAATTAGAGCAGGACGGCGATGAAACCTACCAAAGGGCGGATCGCCGAGTTGATTAGCGATCTCGATTAACGACTCTGAAGGATCCGCTGCAGCACAGATTTTTGAAAATTATAAATACTCATTGAGAGTTGTAGTTTAATATCAGATTTTTAATATAGAAATTTTTAACATAGAATTTTGAGTTTTAAGTTTGGAGAGGGTTTTAAAGAACTTGAAGATCCAAATGGTTTCAACTCCACAAATTTGGACTTGGGTCTTGTTGATTCTTCACACTTTTCTTGTTTTGAGACGTAAATCTTCATACCCATTTGAATGCAAACTCATAATGGCATAAATTTCTCTTTCTCTTTTACAGGTCTAGCTAAAACCCCAATTATTGGGGTGTGATTTTGTGAACATGGGTTAGATTATTTGTTGGGTCTTGCTTGTTGATGGTTTATTTGTTGTACAAATGTGATTTCGTTTAGTAGTTGTGGTGGAACTTGATGAAATTTTAGTTGCAAATACAATTTCACCTTTGTATTCCTGGCTTGCTCGAGAGAGAGGTCGTAAAACTAAGACTAAATGGATGGCCGGTGGTATTGGGTCGACATGAGGTTCAGCTCGAGAGAGTGAACCCTAGTCCTTCTCCCACACACTCAGCTTGAGAGAGTGAGTGAGCTGAGGCGGAGGTTGTTCTTCATGCAGCAACTCGATGTTCGAGAGAAATTGAGTTGATTCGTGGTAAGTTGCTCGAGAGAGAATTTTCCCCCACTATAGTCTAGTCTTGTCACAAATATTCAATGGATTTATTATCAAAAGCATGTACCCAATAGTTTAGTCTATCCCATATTCCAATCACATCCCAACAATTCTCTCTACTTGATTAGTACTCTTTGCATTTTCGCTATTTTGCTTACTTGTCACAAACCCCCATTGATAATTGACGCTTGCATCACCCCTTAGATTTAACATGTTTATATTCAATAATGTTTTTAGCTATGTCTAATAAGAACTTAATTTTATTTTTCTATTAATTCTCAAGCCCACTCCCTTGGTACTCGACCCCAACCCTTGGTTGGGTTACTTTACTATTGTACAATCGTAGACACTTGTATTGAAAGTTGTGTCTTAATTACGCAAACATCAAAATGGCGCTGCTGCCATAGAGTGGAGTTATTTGAGAATTCTTAGTTTAGTAAAAACTTTTTTCTACTTAGTTGTAGTTCACTTACTTAATTTTCAGTTTTGTTTCTATTCTTTGTGTTGAAAACAGAAAGTATGAGTGTTAATGGTAGCCAGGTGGGCCACCAAGATGACATCGGAAATCTCAACGATGTCCAAGAGCCCAACATTAATGACCCCCATCCCATGGGAGGTATTGGGGCCATTCGTTCACCTCCAACCAAGGGAAATGTAGTGTTCCACATAACGAGCACTATGTTGCAACTATTGCAACTAAAGGGACATTTCAGTAGATTTACTTATGAGGATCCTCACGAACATCTTCGAAACTTCGTGGATGTGTGCGGACCATTTTCTTTCAAAAACATCTCTCAGAAGTCAGTTTGATTAATGTTATTCCCTTTCTCATTGATGGGAGAGGCGTGCAAGTGGCTGGCAGAGTTGCCTCGAGAATCCATCACTTTTTGGGAGGAATTGGTAACCGTATTTAATGTGTGATTTTTCCCTCCTTTGAAGAATATGATCTTCGGGATAGTATCCAAATCTTTAAGCGTTTGGAAGGAGAGCCTCTATATAAAACTTGGTTAAGGTTCAAAAAGTTTGTGCTTTAATGCCCAACCCATGGTTTTCCTGATAATGTGTTGCTTTAGTACTTTTACCGGAGTTCGGACTCGGTAAACAAAGGGGTCGCTGACTAACTTTCGCCTGGAGGTTTAATGCAGCTGCCATATGTAGTAGCAACCCAACTTTTAGATGGCATGACAACCATCAATAGAATGTGTTACACTCGCGAGGACCAAGTCTCTTCTCTCACCTTCAAACTATCTAAGGAGCATATTGAAAAAAATCATGAGAGAGACCAAAACATGGCCAAGATCATAACACAACTTGACATTTTATCCAAATATGTCATGGGTGCTGGTGCCCGTATTGTCAATGCCATGGGGGTCGACTGTGCAAATCCTGAGGAGATGAAGTTTGAAGCCTTGTATAACGATGAGGTAAATTTTCTAGCCAACCAAGGTGGTGGCTATCGTTCAAACTACCCAAGGCAGGGTGGTAACCAGGATTTGGCTAGAGACGAAGGTTGGAAGGATTAAGATCGTGAATTGAGGGACCGCAATCCAAATTGGAAGGATGGGGAGAAGGATAGATATGTGCTTCTCCATGAGCACCAAAAGCCCAAGGACTCGGAAGGTGGTAAGTTTGAGGATATGATCTCACGTATCCTCAACAAAGTTGAAGGGTCAGACAAAATGTTAAAAGGCATGAAGGAAGATGTGTCCACCCTTAGCCACACCGTTACCTCCCATTCAGTTTCTATCAAGCAGCTAGAGACCCAAATGGGCCATATGTCATCTTACCTCCATCCGAGACAGCAAGGGGGTTTGCCTAGTAATACTATGGCTAACCCCATGAATAAGGTATGAAGGTGGCCTTGTGTCGTGCCACGACGTTAACTAAGGCGTTGTTTGGGAGGTAACCCAAAACCCTTTTATTGCTTTATGTTGGTTTTAGAAATAATGGTATGTTAATTGTGCAGGAAGAAGTGTGGGAAGCATTTGAAAAGAAAGAGATTTGTGAAGGAAATATCAGTTGGCCAGTAGCCAAAGTATTAGGCGACCCGACTCACAACGCCGTTTGATCCAACCCAACTTGGGTTTGGGGTCTGTAAAACTCGACGATCCCAAAGAAATGATTGACGAGTCACCGATCAGCTCGATGACCCTAATTTGTATCGCTGTTTGGATCCCCACATTAACTGGGGGATTCTATAAAACACGGCGAGGAAGGTGATTGATCGGTGTGATGCTGAATGGTTCGGCGCTCACGACTACTATCGCCGAATGGGCAAGAACTCGACGGTTTTTCAAGCCAAAGGTTTAAAAGTGTCAATTTCCTATGCTCTCCCTCATTTTCAAACTTTAGAAACTCGCACCTAGTGTTATTCTCAATATCGCTGCATCTCTATCGTGCTTTGGTTATTAATTTGTGCTTGGATCTGGAAAGCGTTGCCGGCTAGCATCTCAATAGCATCTTAATCAGCATCCAAGGTTGGTTTCTGAGCCCTACGTTCCTTTTATCAAAAGCTGTGCTCAAATGCGATGACATTACTTTGATGATGTGTGTTGGTCCTCTATGGTAGGATTAAAATATTTGTTTACTTGTTTGGTTCGCAAATTTTGCTCGTATTAAGTTAAATAGTTAATTCCCGAAGATTGCGCTTTAAAATAGATAAAAAAAATCATGGGTTATGCATAAATGTTGCGGGGCCTAAGCCTAAGTTGGCTATTGCATATTTTGATTTTGCTTTTGGGGGTTGCGGGGTAAAATTCTGGAAGTAGGGCAGAAAGTAGGCACGTTGGGTCATTTGGCGAATTGCGTCGAGCTCGCCGAACCACTCAGCGGTTCGCCTAAAGTCCCCATCTCGCCTTTAATTCAAAGCTAAATGTGATGTTGAATTCTGTAACTTTCGGCGAGAAGCATGATGTCGCCAAACGCATTGGGCGCCTCGCCGAAAGACTTCCTATTCGCCCTTTGTCTGCACCCTTGCATTCTCTGTGCACTGCACTCAGCGCACCGCCTAAGTATTTGAGCGCTTCATCAACTGATTTGGTGAAGTGATTTTGCAGTTGAACGACCTTGTTTTTGTCTAAATACTTTCTAAATTTTTCTCAAAGCTTTGTAGAAATGGCTAGACCAAAAGTTGCTGGAAGAGATATGCCACCCCGACAAACAAGAGCGAAAAATTTCAAGAAAAATACAAAGGCAATAGATCTTCCCAAAATTGATAATGAGGTCAAAAAGCCTAGTTCCAGCAAGAGATCTATCCCCCGAGATCCCATTGTCCCTTCGTGAACTCATGGATTATGCACAACTATACATTCCTTCTTGGCGACTCATGACTTGGACAATTTCAGCAAGCTAGTTGTCATTTAACCTTCTGAAGTAGCTCCGGGGACTATTAATCAAGCTCAGGCTAACACATCGGGCACTTGTGCCCGGACAGATGGAGCGACTGTGTAGACAGGATTTTTCTCTACCTCCCTCTCTGTCTTTCTTTAATCTATATTTGAGGACAAATTGCTTTTATTTTTGGTGGGGTGAGGACCACTTTTGTGTGCTATTCATGAATTATGTTTTATTTATGTATTGGGGTTGTAAGCTATAATTGTGTTAAATACTACTTTTTGTGGATGTTTGTGTTTTTGGCTCCTTTTATTTTAAATTGCAAAATGATTTTGACCCGTTCGAAAATTTTTGCCAGCCATCGTGTGTTGAATGTGGCTATTCTTTTGCAAAATTTGAGTCTCGATTTCGATCAATACCAATGACTTGAATAGTGCTCTCAATCGAACGAACATGAATGCACAGCTACGATGAGGCCAAATGAAGTTGCATAGACCATATGTGAACTCTTTGCATCTCATTATGACTAGCCTAGTATCTAATTGAGTCTCTTGTGATGATCATTGTACACTAGAGAAAGTGTGGAGTCTTGTTTGACTTATAGTGTTAATGCCTAGTTTGATGAGCTTACCTGTGAACTATGCATGATGGATCCTAGAATTTGCCCTATTGGTCCGGTCAACTAAGTGATGTTATCTCTTGATATGATCTTAAGCAAGTTCTAAGACTGTGAGCCAATTTGACATATACCTCTTTTGTGACCTACCTTGTGAGTGTGTGAACCGCTTTTGAACACCCCTTAAGTTTTCCCTTTATTTGGAAGAAACTTGATGAAAACAATGACCTTTCTTTATCAATCACCCATAATTCTCATGAAGTTGTGGTTAGTTGAATAGCCAACTTAGGCCAAAGGGTGTGGTGAAAAGATAAGGGAAAGTCAAGAAGTGCAAGGAAAGTCTCCTCTTACCCATGGTTTTGAGAAAAATGGAACCCCTCCATATATAAAAAATAAATTAAAAAAGAGAAAGAAAAAGAAAAAGAATAAAAAATAAAGTTGTGGAATAAAGTACAAAAGAAATTGGGTTTCCAAACAATTCAAGGAAAGTGAATAATAGGATGACTTATGAGCACTAAAGAAATTGATGAAGGAAGAGGAAAGGAAGTGTTCTGAGTACCACATTTCATGAGGATGAAAGTCACTGAGCCTAAATGATCATATATTTGCACTCAGCCCCATTACAAGCCTTGAAAAGACCTTCTTGATCTTGAGTGAGCTGAAGCAAGTGTTGATTGGAAAATACGGGCAAACCTATGGGTGAAATTATGCATTGTGTTCTTCTTTGTGAGTGCAAGAGTTGCATTTGATTCCGGAACTTTAAATGATTAAACCTTTGTATGTGAATATGGAATCATTCCTTTTTGTCTTCTCGAATCTGAGGTGTTACACTAACTATATAATGTAAAGAGAGAAGTAAAATGGTATCAAGGAAGCAGAAAATTAGAACAATAGCGATAAGCCTAACCATACACCTCAATAACTTAGCAATAAAGTGAATAATAAAGTAAAACAACTAGCTATAACCTAAATGTTGGTCTTTACATTTTCATATTAATATTTTAAAATGTTAATTTTCTTATAATGGAGTACAAGATGCTGCCTTTCCATTTAACCATTGGTGGACTTTCTATATGTTTTCGTTGGAGTGGGTAAATGTTGCATTATTACTACGTTACTCCGTTTGGAGTTAGTGATATATGCACATCAGTTTTAAGGAATATGTCAAATGTCATTGATGGCATTGGTGCCAATTTTATTGTCACTCTTAATTCCTTCTTTATACCTTGTAAAATATGTAACCTCTAGGCCATTTATCCTCATTATTTACTACCCCATTATCTTCATATTCATTGTTAGGAAGACTTCCTCAACTATAAATAGTGGTGGTCTTCATTTTTTTTGGGTACACAAGAAAATGGAGAGTGCATACAAGTTAGTTCAAAAGAGACTTCTTATATGTTGAAGGGAGATGTTCTTTTTGTGGATCTTTGGACTCAACTCTTGTCTATAATTTGTTGAGTTATACTTTATGATTAGGATGTTGTATCCTGGAGGAGAAAAGTCAAGGAGGATTACTGCTGGACCGGTGAAAAACATTTGTTGCAGTGGACTTGAATCTTCTTAAAGAGAATGAGATATCCGGACCTTAGCCTGAAGAGATTTTCGTTTGTTCATTATATTTTCAATTGTAATCTTGCAATATTGTAATATTTCACTAACAATTATTAGTATATTCATAATGGCTACAATTGAAAAAATCTTGAATGTCAAGATGGGAGACCTTAACAAGCCATTTCGGTTCAATGGTAATCATTTTAAGAGATGAAAGGGTAAAGTAATTTTCTACTATAGTCTTCTCAATGTTTCGTATATGTTAACTAAGATGAATCCTAATAAACTTGATGACACCTCTATGGATGATGATGAACTTATTTCTCATCTTGAGAAGTGGAAAATTACGATGATGATTCCTTTAAATGTCGATATTATATTCTTAATTGTATATCTGATAATATTTATTATCATTGTGACAGAACTTACTCCCGTGCAAAGAAATGTTTTAAAGCATTGAAGAGTAATTATGATACCGAAGAGGCTAGAGCAAAACAATATGCGGCTAGTCAATTTTTGTCGTTTCCAAATGGTGGACAATAAATCGGTGGTAGAACAAACTCAAATGATTGTTGGAGAGCTCAAATCTGAGGAGATTAAAATTAGAGATAACCTTATTGTTTGTGGCATAGTAGATAAGCTTACACCTTCATGGAAGGAATTTCAAAAAATTATGCGCCACAAAAAAAAGGAAACCTCTCTTGCAACTTTGATAATGAAAATCTACATGGAAAAGGAGGCAAGGGGCCAAGATGCACTTTTACAATCAGAAGGAAGAAACATCACAACGAAGATAAATTTAATTACTTCAAATAATGTTGCTCCTGAATCTCACAAAAATACTTCAATGAAGCCTAAGAAGAAAGAATTCAAGAAAAATAATGGTACACCTCCAAATAAAACATATGATAGAAATAATCAAGCAGAAAATCAACAAGTTCAAGATAAGGGACCGTATTTTGTTTGTGACAAGAGTGGGCATATTGCTCAATTTTACCAATTTTGGAAACGTGGTCCTTCACGACAGGTAAACTTTACCGAAGAACCTTTTGTTGCAATTATTACAGTCATAAACATGGTTGGGATTGTTGATGGATGGTGGGTTGATTCTAATGCAAACCGTCATGTTTGTTATGACAACGATTGGTTCAAAAATGTACTTATTTTGAGGAGCCCAAAACTAGCATGCTTGGTGATTCTCACACTACTCAAGTGCTTGGAATGGAGATGTCGAATTGTGTTTTGCTTCTGGAACGATATGAACTTTGAAAGATGTAGTTTATACTTCTTCCTTGAGAAAAAAAAATTGATGTCTAGTTTTTTGCTTAAAATCAGACTTTAAACACATTATTGAATCTGATCAACATGTAATTTTGAAAAATGGTATTTTTGTTGGAATGGTGTTTCCTTGTGATGGGATGTTCAAACTGAATGTTGAAATGATAAAATTTCTACTTCTATTTATTTGCTTTCTTCTACCAATTGTTTGCATGCTTATATGTGTCATATTAATAATCGTTACGTTGGAATTATGAGTACTTTAGGATTAAGTCAATGATTAAAAAGAATTTTGAAAACTGTGAGGCTTGTAGTCAAGCCAAAATCACTAAAAGGCCTCATTTTCAAGTTGAAAGAAAAACTAATTTATTAGAATTAGTTCATACTGATATTTGTGAACTTGGAGGAATTTTAACTCGTGGAGGTACTATATATTAATCACTTTCATTGATTATTTTTCTGAGTTAACGCATGCTTACTTGATGAAAACTAAAAGTGATGTTTTTGAAAATTTTAAAAGTTATCTCCACGAGGTTGAAAATCAGTTTGGAAGAAAAATAAAAATAATTAGAAATGGTAGAGGCCGTGAATATGAGTCAAATGAGTTTAATTCTTTTGTTAGCTAATTAAGAATAATTCATGAAACTACTCCTCGTTATTCTCCTTCATCTAATGGTGTAGCGAGAAGAAAAAATAGAACTTTTGTTGAATTGACTAATGACATGCTTATTGGGTCACATGCACCTTTAAATTTATGGGGTGAAGCTATTTTAATTTTTTGTTATATGTTGAATCATCTGTCTCATAAAAAAGTTTAAATTGACACCTTTTGAATTGTTGAAAGGTCACTAGCCAAGTTTGGGATATCTAAGAATTTGGGGTTGTCTAGCCTTTGTGAGGCTAATGGATTCCAAGATTACAAAGTTGGGTAAGAAAGTTATAAATTGTGCTTTTCTTGGGTATGCTACAAATAATATAGCTTATAGATTTTTTAATCTTGAAGATAATATTACAATAGAATCAGGTGATGTTATTTTTAATGAGAATAAATTCCCTTTTGATTCTAAAAATAGTGGGGGTCAAAGGATTGAACAAAATATTTTGTCACTACCTAGTTCTTCTACTTCTAATTTGAAAAAATAAAGAAATTGATGATTTTGAGTTAAGAAGAAATAAAAGAGCTAGAGTAGAAAAATATATTTGTCCTGATTTTTATGTGTTGAATGTTGGTAGAAGACCCTCTAACTTTTAAAGAATTTTTATTTTCACGTGATTCTATTTTTTGGAAAGAGGCTGTAAATGATGGAATTGAATCACTAATTTATAATAAAACTTGGAATTTAGTTGATTTACCACCAGGTAGTAAAACAATTGGTTGCAAATGGATCTTACGGAAAAAAATTTAAACCGGATGGATCTATTGATAAATATAAGGCTAGACTAGTTGCAAAAGGTTTTAAGCAACTAGAAGCCCTAGAAGTTTTTGATACTTTTTCTCCGCTAACTAGAATTACATCCATTAGACTTTTAATTGTTATGGCTGCAATTTATTATTTGCAAATTCATCAAATCGATGTAAACAATTATGTTTTAAATGGAGACCTCAATGAGGAAATTTATATGGATCAATCTGAGTATTTTGTTGAAGCTCGCCAAGAAAGCAAAGTGGGTAAACTTACTAAATCCCTATATGATATGAAACAGGCACCAAAGCAATGGCATGAAAAGTTTGATTCTTGCATAATTGAAAAAGGTTTTAAACCAAATGAGTGTGATAAGTGCATATATCATAAATCTTGGAATAATTCATATGTTCTTATTTGCCTATATGTTGATGATTTAATGATCTTTGGACCTAACATGAATGTTATTGCTGAAACTAAAATATTCTGAGAAGTCATTTTGATATGAAAGATCTTTGTGAGGCAAACTTTATTCTTGGAATAAAAATTATGAGAATATGTGATGGAATTTTCCTTGACACGTCACATTATGTTGAGAAAAATTTGGAACAATATAACTTTCATGATTGCAAGCATGTTTTAACTCCTTTTGACTCAAGTGTTCACTTATATAATGTTGAAAGTGAAATTGGTTTACTAAATCGAAAGGAATATACTAGCTTAATTGGAAGTTTGAGATATGTGACTGATTGCACTAGGCTTGATATTGCATATGCAGTAGGAGTACTTAGCAGGTTTATAAGCAAGTCAGGTAACGAACATTGGCATGCTATATCAAGAGTTATGAGATATTTAATTGGAAAATAATTGTTGTTTGTTCTATTAAAAGTATCATGTTGTACTTGAAGGCTTTTCTAATGCAGATTGGAACACTTTATCAGGTGATTACTGTTCTACCACTAGGTACATTTTTACTTTGGGTGGTGGTGCTATTTGTTGGAAATTAAAAAAAAAACTTTAATTACTAATTCTACCATAGCGGCTGAACTAATTGCTTTAGCTTTAGCAAATGAGGAAGCAAATTGGTTGAGAGACTTATTATTTCAAATACCTTATTTTGAAAAATCAATTCCTCCTATTTTAATTCATTGTGATAGCATTGCTGCAATTGGTAGAGTTCAAAAATGTTATTATAACGGTAAATCCAGACCTATAAGGAGGAAACACAGTAATGTAAGATCTTATCTGACAAGCGATACCATTAATGTTGATTATGCCAAATTGTGTGATAATCTTGCAGATCCCCTAACTAAGGCCTTAACGAGAGAAATGGGTTGGAGAATATCGAGAGGTGTGGGATTTAAGCCTATATATCCTTGAGTCATATATGAGGATACCCAATCTGGGGACTAGAGATCCTACAAACAGGTTCAATGGGAAAAATGAATCATATGATGACTTGTTGTGAAAATATGCATTATTTTTATTCCCTCCCTATGATGTGAGTGCATTGTTTCCTGTAGTAATTTGTGAAGGTTGAGTTTACAAAACACTTAATGAAAATATGTAGCATGTATGGGTGGAGTGTTTAACTTACAGGAACAGCCTCGACAGATTTTACCTATGTGAGTGTGGAAGTAGGTCGCTTCATATGATAATTGATCTTATTCTCAAAAGCACTCATGAAATTGGGATAGCGCAAGGCCGTAACGTTCTATCATTTAAAGCTCATATTAATACCTTGATTATTATGTGGAGACAGTGATATTTTTATTTCCCTTAAGAAGACATAGTTCAAGTCTAAGACCACTACGACTTTGGAGTAAAAGTTGTTGTTCTTCTAAGTGAATGTTCAATGCAGAGCACACCTTCATTATGGATAGTAGTCTTCCTTCCGATGATAGACTCTCTTAGTTAATATTAAAATGAGGGAGTGATTGTTAGTCTTTATATTTTAATATTAATATTTTAAAATTTCAATTTGCTTACGATGGAGTACAAGATGCTACCTTTCCATTTAATCGTTGGTGGACTTTTCATATGTTGCTGTTGGAGTGGCTAATTGCTACATTACTCCATTTGGAGTTAGTGCTATATGCGCATAATTTTGCAGAATATGTCAAATGTCATTGATGGCATTGGTGCCCACTTTATTTTTACTCTTAATTACTTATTTATACCTTGTAACCTATGTAATCGCTAGGCCATTTATCCTCACTATTTACTACCACATTATCTTCTTATTCATTGCTAGGAAAAATTCCTCAACTATAAATAGTGGCATCTTCATTTATTTTAGGTACACAAAAAAATAGAGAGTTCTTATTAGTTGAAGAGAGGTGTTCTTTTTGTAGAGATTTGGACTCAACTCTTGTCCAAAGTTTGTTGAGTTATACTTTGTAATACGGTGTTGTATCCCGGAGGGGACGAGTCAATAAGGACTACTATTGGACCAGTGAAAAACATTTGTTGCACTGGGCACGAATCTCTTTAAAAGAGAGGGAGATATTAGCGCCTCAGCTTGGAGAGAATTTTGTTTCTTCATTTTCTTTTCAATTGTAATCTTGTAATCTTGTAATTTTTTACTAACACAAACTTTAGCCCCATAGGTCCATACGGTACACTCATTTGCAATTGCAAAAAAAAAAACATGAATTGACCTCCATAAGTGTGAAGATTTAATAGAAGATCTAGAGTTATTCCTAACTAAGATCAGATATATTCTAGAATTGGAGAGACTCTAACCTGGACCGTAAACCATGGCTAAGGCACCCAAAAGATCCCAATAGAACCACACTATCAGGACTCAAACCCGAATACAAGTAATGCACCCAGACCTCAAATTGTGGCTAGTAGAAATGTGCTTGGGCCTCGAACTACGGCTTGTAAAAATGTGCTCTTACTTTGAATTGTATCTAGAACACTCTGTAAAATCACATAACAAAACGTCCTTCATTATAATGGAATACCGTAGATCAACACCTACCCTCGAAGTTACAAAGGACTCACTTTAGCTCAAAACCCATATCCCAATCCAAAGGATCTAACAAGGTCCAAAGTCATAACCGAATCACATCGGGGCCATAGCATATGGTGATTATGGATGAATATCTAATAAGGGCAGAGTTACCATCCATCTACAGATTCAAACTATCAGACCCAAGTCTGCTACATATATAAACATAGAGTAAGAACTGTTCGAACCAACAATGGAGGATTTTCAAAGGCAAACAGCTCCAAATATTGATTCTATGGAAATTTCAAACCATGCCTAGACCAAGGCCGAGAATAACTCACAATTTTCATTAAAAGTGATAATGAATCAACATGGCATGATAGGCATCGCAGGTAAGTTAAAACATTCTTAATTCCCCCAAAAATGAAAGTAATGGCAAGAATTCCCTCAACTAAACATAAGTCATGCTAAGAACCCTCCCAAAACTAGCTAAACACCGTGAAAATACCAACATAGGCACAGTCTAAGGTCAGTAAGTCATAGACTACCTTCATACCGATCATGAATCTTCCAAAGTATAAGTTAATTGGAGCTTTACCCTTCTGAATCACCTTCAGTCGCATCCACACTATCAAATTAATGATTGTGACATTAATATGGTCGAAAAAATACGATAATAAAAATAATATCACTGAGCCAAAATCTAGTCAAAATGGATTTGTGGGCCTTGCATGTGGAATTATAAAACTAACTTCGCAAATGAATCTCAACTAGCTCAAGGAATTTGTGCCCAAACGGTGGGCACAATTCAAGCCCAAATTGACACAAAAACAACCAATACAAATCAAAGAATCAAAACATCCATTAAAGAGGTTAAATGGAAGTTTAGGACAATATATTACCATGATAAGGAGTCCATAATGCTCCCCCGAACAAACGTAGCTCGAAGCACTTGCAAATACCAAAAAACACCACAAGCGATGATCTTCATCAGAGCTCAATAGATCAAGATATCCTATTTATAAAGTTGAACTAATGAGTTGAATACTGCTAAGCTCATTGATATGCTGCAAGTTAATTGACCTATGTGAATGTGCGACCTAAGGCCGCAAATATGGTGGTTAAGTTGACTGGGTCAATATTAACCCTATCCATGAACGTGAGACCTTGACTGGGATTGTGTGGGTCAGGGTCACTTATCACACCCTGAGCCTACACCCTGAACCTGGCCGGCATTCGACCACCTTCACTGGTCCTCAAGCGAACCCTTGGGCAAAAAATGGGTACTCCAAGTGCATAAAGAAACTTAAAAGTCTTAATTAGAACTTAACTCAAATGAACATCTGGATATACTTAATAAAACATAAGTAACCATCTAAATATCTCAAAACATCAACAAGAAAAATAATGAGAGACTCCTCCACTCTAAATATCTACGAAGCCTCTAAATACTAAGATAGATGTCGGGATAGAACCCTCGACAATTTAAACAAAAGCAAGAAGTAAGTGTGAAGCCTTTCGGAAAGCAAAGAGGCTCACAAAAGCAGTTGGAGTACAAATGGTATCAACAAAGTGCATATTGATCACCCTAAACACTTGTATCTACATCATAAATAAGATACAGGTCGAATGACATCAGTACTTTGAATGTACGAGCTTGCAAGGGGAACTAAAAGAATAGATAACTGAATTGATAAGACTAAAAGACCTACTAACTTTAACTCAACTCAGATATAAAAGAAATAACAAGAGATGCAATGTTTAAAGATTTATAAAATAGAATATGTAAACTCAATGATGTATGAAAATACAATAAGTTATTCATTACCCTTATTTTGGAGATTTTCTAACCGACAACCATCATTATGCTCTATGTGATGATATAATGTCTCGCCCATGCTTCCAAAAGATTCCTACACCTTGTCGGGGTATAGAACACCTCAACAAAGTGGATTAACTAAGTTATGCATAAAAGCAAGAAACAATAGTCTAAAAAGTATGATCCTTTACTGATGTTGTCTACATGGTTTATAAGGAGTGTGAGTTGTCTAAACTCATCCCCATATTGGTGCTCAATACTACTCCCGATAGTTATATACTTATGCTCAATATTTAAAAACATTATCTTCCTCAATTTGAGGTAATTACTCAAAAGATCCTTTTAAAAGAGGTAATACTCTGAAATATCTCGCTCAACTCATTTAGAAATCACAGTGTCTCTCTTTATATGTAAAATTATCACATTTGGGTATACTTAGTTCCATTATATTCTTTCTCAATAATGAATACAACTATTCTTACTCATAGTTACCTCCCCAAAACGTAGTTCAAAACCATTGTTGATTACAAAAGATTCTCAAAATAACTCAAAAAGACCTCTTGAACTTTCCTCTTAACTCACTTTAGTAATGAATGTAAATTAATATGCGTGATTAGGACATGAGGGAACTCTCAAGAATGAATGGAACCTTTAGGAGCTAATACAAAAGAGAGAACATAGTCATGACTCAAAGGAACATGTCTGGAATGAAGCACCGAAGGAAAAAAGCCAGGTGACCCTGGTGCACTACTGGCGTGGGGCAACTGGCCCCAAGCTACTGACCAAAGTTTGGGACACACTGCTAGCGTGGGGTGCCAGGCCCAAAACTATTGGGCAATAATTATGGCACCTTGGTGGCATGCCGCCCCGTCCTCCAACCCAAAAATCCGATGAATTTTTCAAGACAAAATAAGGTCTCTACTAGTTTAGAATTGAGTAATTCCTACTAAACTCTTCTTGATTTTCAAAGCCAAAATGAATTTATAGAAACTTTCATACAAACCTTCTTGAAAAATAACTCTTTCCAAAGATTCACAACATAAACGAATTCACAACCTCCATTGTTAAAGATTTGAACCAAAATCAAGAACTGTGCTAGAATCCATTAGATACAATGATTTTGTGGGTAAATTAGATGTATGGAGTTAGGACGAACAAGTCCATCACTGTGAAAAGACTTACATACCATGAAAGAACAATGTTCTTGGTGAATATTGATAGGATCATGACGAACACTCGAAACCTAGCTCTTTGTCCTCTTGAACTCTTCTCTAATTTTCTCTAAGTGTTTAGAAATGTGAAAAGGTGGTTTGGCATCTTATTAGACCCTTAATTGGGTGAGGAAAAATATAGCTAGGGTTAGTAGAAAAGGAAAGGACCAAAATAAACTTGTATAAATGAATGATATGTCTTAATAGAGAGGCCTCACTCAAACGGGCATAATATTATTAATCTGAGCTCGAAATTAAGAAATCATTGTGGCGTTGGAAAGAGTACTCAAAGAACTTCGATTTTGTAGTTCATGGGTCATCTAATTCTTTATGTGCTAAAAGATATGGTCAATTGAAGTTTTCCCAAAATAGAAACTAATGGTTGACTTGAACGAACCTCTCTTTAATTCTTTTTTAAATCCGAGGTGTTACAATATCTCCCTCTTGGGAGAATTCATCCTCGAATGAGATAACACTAAGAATAGTAGGGGTGGGAAGTGTATGATAACTTAATCTGATGCATACAACATGAAATCAACATAAACTCAATGTATTAACTTAAAGAATACTTTACAAAATGTTAGTACCTTGGTCAGGAATTTCTTATGAAGGAGAGAGGTGAGGGTATCTCTTCTTCATATCCTCTTCGGCCTCCCATGTAACTTCCCTAACAAATAGATTCCTCCATAAATCCTTGATTGATGCAACTTCTTTGGTTGTCAACTTGGGAACCTGATGATTAAGAATCTGGAAGTGAATTTCCTCATAAGTCAGGTTGTCCTTGATACCAATATTCTCGGTAGGTGCAATAAGTGAAGGATCGCCCAAACATTGTTTTAACGTAGAGATATGAAATACCGGATGTAGTGTTGTTAACTCTGATGGTAGCTCCAACTCATAAGCTACATCGTCAACCCTCTTGGATATCCTGTAAGCACCAACGTACCGTGAACTAAGTTTTCCGTTCTTACCAAATCTCATAAAAGCCTTCATAGGTGAAACCTTCAAATAGACCCATTCATCAACCTCAAATTCCAAGCCTCTCTTTCTAACATATGTATAGGATTTCAAACCACTTTGTGTTGTTTTCGGCCTTTCCTGAATAGTCTTCACTTTCTCCATGGCTTGATGAACATCAACTTAGCTTCACCAACCTCAAACCAACCAATAGGAGATCTACATCTTCGCCCATCAAAAGTCTCAAAGGGAGACATTTGAATATTGGAGTGATAACTATTATTGTAAGCAAACTCCATGAGAGGCAAGTGGTCATCCCAATTACTTTGAAATCCATGACACATTTCCTTAACATGTCCTCAAAGGTCTAAATTGTGTGCTCGGCTTGGCCATCCGTCATAGAATGAAAAGCAGTACAAAATTTTACCTTCGAACCCAAACCTTTTTTAAAAGACTTCCAAAACTGAGTGGTGAATTGTGCACCTCTATCTGAAATGACAGAAAATAGAACTCCATAAAGTCGGACTATCTCTTGAATTTATAAGCTAGCATAATATTCTACTGAATTGGTGGTCTTTACCAGCAAGAAATGGGATGATTTAGTCATGCGATCTACAATCACTCAAATCGAATCATGTTGTTTGCGAGATCGCAGCAAGACAATAATGAAGTCCATATTAATTATCTCCTACTTCAATTATGGAAGATATTTGTTTTGAGCCACACCACTTGGTCTTTGGTTCTCTACCTTGACTTGTTGGTAATTTGGGCACTTAGCAACGAACTCTGCAATGCACCTCTTCACACTACTCCACTAATAAACTTCTCTCAAGTCATGGTACATTTTAATGGAACCGGGAGTGATAGAATATCTAGAACTATGAGCTACTGCCATGATCCTCTCTTGTAGTTCATCCACCATGGGTACACATAATCTACCTTGATATCTCAATACACCATCTCCCCCTTGTTCACAAGCCATAACCTTTGGCTTATGCACATTTGTTTTTAGTTCAAGTAAAAGACGGTCCTTATCTTGTTTCTCCTTCACTTTAGACATTAGTGATGATTTATCCCCATTCATCACCACAACTCCACCTTCACTGGAATCTAACAAACCGACTCCCAGACAGGAAAGTTTGTGCACTTCATTGGCCAATTCCTTCTTGCCTTACTCAATGTGAGCAATACTTCTCATGGATAACTTGCTCAAATGATAAGAAACAACATTAGTTTTATCTGGGTGATAGAGGATACTTATATCATACTCCTTGAGCAACTCCAACCACCTCCTTTGTCTGACATTAAGATCTTTCTGAGGGAAAACATATAAGAGACTCTTATGGTCGGTGAATACATCCACATGAACATCATAGAGATAGTGACGCCATATTTTGATGACAAATACTACTGTTTCCAACTCGAGATCATGATTCGGATACTTCTTGTCGTGAATCTTAAGTTGTTTAGAGGCATCGGCTATAACCTTTCCATTTTGCAGCCAAGTCCAACTCTAGACGCATCGTAATAAACAACAAAACCTTTTGTACCCTCTGGTAGGGTCAACATTGGGGCAGTACTTAATCGAGTTTCCAATTCCTGAAATCTTTTCTCACAAGCTTCAAGCCATTGAAATTTAGTTGTTTTCTGAGTCAACTTAGTCAATGGGGACGAAATATATGAAAATCCCTTGAAAAACCTTCTATAGTAAACAGCCAATCCCAAGAATCTCATTATATCAGTTGGAGATATGGGTCTAGGCAAGTTCTACACTACTTCAATCTTCTGAGTGTCAACTCGAATACTTACTCAAAATAAAATGTGGCCTAAGAATGCCACAGATTGAAGCCAAAACTCACACTTGGAAAATTTGGCATATAATTCTCGATCCTTGAACATTTGGAGGACTATTGTATGATGACTAGCATGATCCTCCTCATTCCTTGAATAAATCAATATATTGTTAATAAATATGATAACAAACATGTCAAGATACAACTTAAACATTGTGTTCATAAGATCAACGAACGTTGCAGGAGCATTGGTCAAGCCAAAAGACATCACAAGGAACTAATAATGATCATAACGGGTCCTGAATGTTCTCTTAGAGAAGCAAGTGGCACCCTGAAGTTGGTCAAAAAGTTAATCAATTCTTCAAAGGGGATACTTGTTCAACTAGGGGTAATCAATACACATTATAACAGAACCATCTTTGTTCCTCACAAATAAGACCGGAGCGCCCCAGAGTGAAACACTAGGTCAGATGAAACCCTTATCAAGAAGATCTCTCAACTTCTTTTTTAACTCTTTTAACTTAGATGGAGTCATTTTGTATAGCGAAAGAGATATATGTTGAGTATTAGGAAGAATTTCTATTCAGAAGTCTATTTCTATCTCAGGAGAGACTTCAGGAAGATCATCTAGGAAGACCTCTGAAAACACACTCACAGCTAGAACTGACTGAATAGGTGGTGTATCAACACTAGTGTCATTTACTCGGACTAAGTGATAGATTCACCCCTTAGAGACTAACTTTTTATCCTTAAGGTATGAAATGAATCGACCCTTAGGAACTACTGACTTAATCCTCCACTCTACGACTGGTTCATTAGGAAACTGAAACTTGACTACTCGAGTTGTACAATAAATTGAGGCATAAGAAGCATGAAGTCAGTCTATACCTACAATAACATCAAAGTCCACCATGTCTAGTTAGACTAAGTCAGCCATGGTGTCCTTATGATTGACAGAGATGGTACAATTATGATAAACTCTTTATGCTAGAAGAGACTCACCAACATGTGTGGAAACACTGAAAGGCTCAAGAAGTCATTCACGAATGATGTCTAACCTCATGGCTACATAAGAAGTCACAAAAGACAAACTCGCACATTAATCAAGTATTGTATAAAGATCAAAAGAAAATACTTTAATCATACCAGCGACAACATCTAGTGAGCTCTCTTGTTCTTGGTGACTCGTTATAGCATACATATGGTTTGCTCCTCCGTCTATCCCTGAAGTAGCTCTTCTCGGAGAAACTTTGTCTATTAGAGCCACTGAAGAAGATTGGACTTTGTTTCCCCCATTACCATGCTTGTTCTTAGGGCCCTCTCTCATAAAGTAACTCGTCTTATCACACTTGAAGCATCCATTGGAGCCATCATGACACGCCCCTGAATGGTTTCTACCACACTTAGAAGATATGGGGGTAGAAGTAGCCCCTTGTGCCACACTACCCTGAGACTAAGTAGGTCAGACTCTAAAATTCTGGAAATTTTTATTGAGCTGAACACCCCAGAATTCTGGGGATTCTTGTTCGTAGCCTCCTAATTATTGATGTGGCATGCTTCACACTGATAAAAAAAAGAACTATATAGACATGAATTCATATACACCCTTGGACTCTTGAACTCTTTCTCTGATACCATGTTTTTCATGCCCCGAGCCTACACCCTGGATGTGGCCGGCACTAGACACCCATCGTTGGTCCTCACGCAAACTCTTAGCCTAGCTGACAATTTAGGGAAAGACTTACTCAAGAAAACAAAGAGAACTCCAAGTTCATAAATAAACATAAAAGCCTCAATTAGAACTTAAATCAAATGAACATCTAGAAATACTTAATAAAACATAGGTAACCGACTCAAGATCTCAAAACATCAACAAGGAAAATAATGAGAGACTCATTGATGAGTCGGGGATTTTGACTAATTGAGTTCTTAATATTCAGAGTTTTAGTGTCCTCAATGCTTATTTTATGCACTAAACTGATATTAAAATGCTAATATGCAGCAATTAAGGTAAAAGAGCAAGGCAAGGACATTATCAGGAAAAAGAAGCGAAAAAGCTGAAGAAAAGCAAGGCTGATGCTCGCCAAAGCCATTCGGCGAGTTGCTGAGTGGCTCTTCAGCTCACCAAAAGTTACAGCAGGCCAGCCCATGAACAAAGCCAACTCGACGATGAGAAGAATGTTTTGGTGAAGCACCGAACGGATTGGCGATGACTATTTTGATCGCCTAAAGTCACATAAGAGTAGAGATGTAGTACCAAGCCAAAAAGGTGATGGAAAGGAGCACTCGGTGAATCATCGACCAGGTTGGTGAAGCCCGACTTAATTTTCTGAGTGGATCCAGAGCTAAAAATTTAGGAATGTATAAATGCAATTTACAAAATAAGAAAAAGGAATTCTGATGTTTTTGAGAGTTCCCATGTAGTCCATTTCTGGATTTTTGATCCCTAATATTATTCTTTGAGTTTTTAAGTAGAGATTTAGGGTTTAATTGATTTTGAACTCAATTTGAGCATTTTGAAGACTTGTAGATTGTTACCCAAGCTGATGGAAAAATAGTTGGTAACTACCTACTTCTGCAGCTATAGGTTTACATTTTTACCCAATCTAGCTAGGAAGCGGCATCTGTTGATGAATGGCTATACAACGGTGGTCCTTATGAACTAATTGTTCTACACTTCTTACTTGGCGTAGCTTGTTACATGGGTCGTGAGTGGGAGCTTAGCTTCCGTCTGGGTATGCGACCTTGGACTGCATTGTAGGAGAAGGTATCAAATATATAGGCTTCTTAGTCTTTATTATATGTGGCTAAACCCCCATTCTTGGGGGTGTGATCATGTGATTGAATGTTTTAATTATCTTATGGGTGTAAGTATTTACTAATTTTATTGTTGATTTTAAGTGGGTTCAATTAGTAGTTGATTTTTAATTGATGAATTGTAGTTGCAAATACAGTTCTAGTTTAGCATTCAAAGCTTGCTTCAGAAAGAGGTTTGAACTAAAGCTATTAATTGATGATTGTAATGATTGGGTTACTGTGGGTTTAGCTTGAGAAATTGAGTCTGAATTTAATCTTACTAATCTAGCTTGAAAAGTAGATTGATTGAGGTTTTGGGTTGTTTATATTTGTTGGGCTTATCGAGGTTCGAGAGAACTCGCTTGATTCATGATAGTTTATTGAGAAATAGTTATCGCATCTAATGCCTAGCCTACCCACTGAAGTTCAATGACTTTTAATAAATAATAATCACCCACATAGTGAAATTTGCTTTCAATTGATCACATCCCCAAGGATCGCTCTTTACTTGATTACTCATGTTTGTTCGTAGTTGTTTATTGTTCAATCTAATCCCCCCCAATTGACATTAATTGTCAAACCCCTTCCATTTACTTTAATTGTTTCGAAAATGTCTACTTCTATAAACAATTAGAACACTACCTTCACTTCGTAATTGAATTCTTTACTTTATCACTCGATGTGGGATCGACCCCAATTCTTAGTTGGGTTTATACTTGATTGTGACCGCCTACACTTAGAATCGGATGAAGTGTAGTTGAGTGTTATCAAAAATGGTGTCGATGTCGGGGAGTGGTGTTTAGAATTCTGTAACACTCCGTAGGTTAGTAGGTCAACTAGAGCTTGACATGAGGGTTAAAGTTGTAGATATAACTCCCCGTACTTAAAATGAGGAGTTTAGTGTTAGAATGTCAAGGTACGACTCCCAAAGGACCAACCAAGGGCTCAAGGACCCTAGTAGGCTGCCAAAAACAGTCCACCCACGAGGGGACCCATGCCCCGTATGGGGATCCACGCCCCGTGGGTGAGAGGTCGTGGGTCAGGACACCAAAATCTTTGCCATGGACCACCACCCACAGATGACCATCATGCCCCATGGGCGTGGTCTAGTGGGTGAAGCAGTAAAGGCCATTAAGGCGGCTAAGTGAGGGCAAGATGGAACTTTCTGAAATTAATTAAGGGTTCAGTGGTGTCATTTTAATCTTACTTAGACAACCTATATAAAGCCTTTAGACCCCTAAATACATTGATCCTAGTCATTATTTCAATTCATCAAAAAGAACCCAACTCCCTCTCAAATATTCTCTCTCTAGAAAGTGAACAAGAAGAAGAAGTGTTCAAGCTAGGTTAAGTCTCCATTGTTGCAAGCTCTGTAGGGATTTATAATCAAGGTATGTTAGCTTATTTCATAAATGGATTCTTCCATCTATGGAGCCCCCAATAATTCCCCCAATTGTGAAAATGAATCCCCAATTCATGTTAGGGTTCCTTCCAATATTATGGGTTAAGTTGAGTAAGAATCCAATTGTGTGGATATTAATTTTTTATGATTTAATTAGTAGTCAATCATGATATTATGATGATATTATATGTTTTCCATGGTTAACCCTAGTCTAATTGATGAAATTAAAATAATGTGGGTTTCTGCCTTAAAGAGGAAATTAAAGACTTAGAGATGATCTTCTAGAATTGATGCTATTTACAGTAATTGTTCAATAATAGAAGCATGTAAACATTAATTGAATTAGATTAAAGTATATATGATGGATCATGACTAGATATGATTGAGATTGAGCCTTTATGATGAAATATAGTTAGAATTGCTTAAAACTGATGCTTGTGACTAGAATATCTTGTGATCTAGATATGTATGGTGATTGTAAGAAGTAATAGCTTTGAGAATAGGGCTTGTAGTCATGAATGTTGACTTCTAGGGTTCTTAAGGTAAGGCTAATAAGATTAATTATGTATGTTAAGGCTTTGAGAGTAAAGTCTATATGAGAATAGAGGATTAATGGATAGAATTATGGTTGAAGGCCTTTACCTACCTAATCTACCTTATGAATGATAGATTGTATGAAATGATAGAATCACTTGAGTTATGATAGTATCCATGTCTAATGTAGTAATTCTAGATGTGTTGATTTGATATGAGCCTTGACCCTTGAAAGAGTAAGATATGATATTATGCATGTTTTATGAAAATTATGTACATACCTTATGAACACTTTGAGAGTGAAGCGTTTATGATCATGATATGTTGTTTTGTGGTTGAAAGGATATTCTCATATATGCACTTATGCATGAATATGATAAGATATGATATGAAAGGTTCTCTCACATAGAATGATTCTAGGTTGAAAGGTTTCCTCACCTAAAATGAATCTAAGTCCAAGGACTATGAAATGTGATGAGGTTGTGGTTATTCCCCCAAAGACCTTTATATGAGAGGAATGTGAGGTGAATTTCATTATTCCTCATGAGATAAAGATGAGGTGATTACCCATGTCATGATATTAGGAGTGTGAGCTGATTACCCTATATATTTGTATGACTCTTAAGGCAAGGCATGAGGTTATTACCCATTAGCCTTTAAAGTGATATGGAAGTGAAAACCTATATCATATTATGATGGACATGGAGGCGATTACCTATGATCCTTGTTAAGTGATGTGGAGGCGAATACCTATGATTACTTAAAATAAACATGGAGGCGAGTATCTATGATTAATTAAAATGAACATGGAGGCGAATACATATGATTACTTAAAATGAACTTGGAGGCGAATACCTATGATTACTTAAAATGAACATGGAGGCGAATACCTATGATTCCTTAATATGTATTATGTCGTGAACTATGAATTGTGTGGATTGTAGCTTGATAGGCATTCCAAGATATGTATGACTTGAGGTGATTCCCCTTGTCCTTTATGATGAGCAAAATATAAGATCAAAGAGATGATCAATATGCATGATGACTTAAAGTTATACTTAGTATGGGTGAGATTATGGGGTCTTATCCATGTAATGCACAAGTATGACATGAGGTTACCTAGAAAGTATTTCTCTTATATGATGTATGCTTAACTTGGATCGTTCTATAGTTGCCTTCCATGATATGTTGACTAAAGGTGAAGATTCCCTTGTCTATGAGAATTAAGCTAAGGATGAGACCATAAGATGGTAGGTATGATTATGATGGCCAAAGGGGATACTTACCATAGATGGGATTATGGGGTCTCATTAATGCATTGCACAAGTATACTTGGAGGTTAACTTATGAAGTGGTTCTTTTATTATATGAATGTGGCCTAACCCATCAGTGGCCCCCTCAAGTTGGCACCAATTTTCACTTAGACACTTTAACTAAGTTTTGTTCATTTTAGGCACCTCATGTCATGTCCCGTTGTGTCATTTTGACACCTTTTACTGACATGGCATAGTGAGTGTAATACACTCAATACCAGCGCGTGAAAGGCTCATTTAATCATTTATTTTATTTTTTTTCATCTTCTTCCTCATTTTTCATCCCCCATCTCTGAAAACGTGAACTCCTTCCATGGAGAAATAGTTTTGATGATGCCACAGAAATAAAAAATGAATTTCAACACGAAGAGATTTCACAAAAAAAAAAAAAAATTGCAACCCATTAAAAGGACCACGATTCATGATGTCACAAAGAAGAAGGGTAGCAAAAAATATTGAAAAAGACAATGGGTTGGGTGGAAGAGGGGTGGAAAAGATGGTGTGAATAGGGAAAGGGTTGGGTTAGGGTGGGCAGAGGTGAAGAAGACGCTGGATGGGTGGGGGAATAGCGGAGAAGACGATCTAGGTGGGTGGGGCGGAGAAGATGACCTTGGTGGGGTTGGGTTATTTTTAAAAAAAATTTATGTGTAAAAATTCCACATGTCATTTATTCATTGTCTACTTCTTAATTCTACTAAAATATCATTATTTAAAAATTAATTTTAATATTTATGCCACATGTTTTTATTTAATTTTCCACTTTGACATGTCATCGGCGAGTGTGTTACACACACGTTATATATTTGACTGATTGTTAAAAAAGTGTTAAAATGACACAATGCAGTATGACATGAGTGTCTAAAATGAACAAAACTTAGTTAAGGTGTGTAAGTGAAAATTGGTGCCAACTTTAGGGGGCCACCGATGGGTTAGGCCTGTGAAGGTCAAAGTATTGATTATGTGTATGGACCAGGTTTTATGATGACTAATGCTTACATTATGTCTATGTTGGAGATTATGTTTATGACTATGTTATTATGTCTTATGTTTACGTCTTATGTTGGCTAACACTTGTGTTATGCTAGCTAACATATTTAGTAAATTTTGTACTAACGCATACTCTTGCCTACATTCTTATCAAATGCAGGGTCCGGCAACATTGAGTTCCATTTTCATGGATAGGTTCCTAGTAGAGCAAAGGAATTGAAGACTTGGTGAGTCCTCATAGCATCGATGATGTGATCACCTTTCCTTTATGTCTTTTCTTTATGTTTGAGATTATTGTATGGGCTACGTCCCAAAGTTTTATCCAAGTGGTTTTCGATGGTTTGAGACAAAGTGTTATAAACTTCCGCTTGCTTTTATAAAGACTTTGATTGTATGGAAAAAGTTTTAAAAATTTTGCATCATTTCTATTTACTTTATGTTATGATATACTAAGTGGATTTTGTTAGGCCTTTCAAGGTCTAGCATGCAATGTTAGATCTAAGGTATACCCATAGGTCTTGAAAAACTTGGTAATCAGAAAAAAAGGTTTAGAATGATTGTAGGATTATCTCAAAATCACATCTAGTAGAGTCTTGTTCATAAGTGTGAAGCACCACATTTATGAATCCAAAGCTATTAGATGAGTAGGAAACTTCACTTCTTCATTCTCTAAGTCGTGCCATAGAGTTTAGCTCTATTAAGTCTTTCTCTTAATTTTTGCCCTATGGTTTTCAGGATATGGCTAATACCAGGGCAAATGCTAGAAGGAATGAGGAAAACTTGGTGGATCAAGAGGTTCCTCCTCAAGCTCCTCCACAAGCTCCAATTAACCCTAGGGAGAAGAATGTTACAAATGTAGAGTTTAGGTCGGCAATTCAAATGTTAGCCCAAGCCATGACGACACAAATGAATAGGGAGGTAGTAGCTCTGGTGAATCCAATAGTGGGGATGGCTGCTTCAAGGGTGAGGGATTTTATAAGGATGAATCATCTGGAGTTTTATGGCTCCAAAGTGGAAGAGGATCCTAAGGGGTTTATAGATGAGGTTTATAAGGTACTTGCTATCATGGGGGTGACTTCGGTAGAAAAAGCGGAGCTAACCGCTTACCAATTGAAAGATGTTGCTCTAGTGTTGCATGAGCAATGGAAAGATGCTAGGCCAGTAGGAGCGGGTCCAATAGAGTGGGAAGTGTTCAAATTAGCATTTCTTGATAGGTTCTTTTCCCAAGAGTTGAGGGAAGCTTAGGTGGAAGAGTTCATTAACCTTAAGCAAGGTAGCATGAGTGTTAAGGAGTATGCCTTGAAATTCACCCAACTATCCAAGTATGCTCTATGGTGGCGAATTCAAGGGATATGATGAGTATGTTCTTGATGGGCTTGTCCAACATGGTAGCAAAAGAATTTCGTACGGCAATGCTCCTTCATGATATCGATATCTCACGTCTTATGGTGTATGCCCAAAAAATGGAGGAAGATAAACTAAAGGAAAATAATAGAGAGACAAAAAGAGCAAGGACTAGTGAGGGGAACTTTTTTAATGCAAAGTTCAAGGGACAAGGTCGACCTAGGGTCAAACAAAGATATTCCGGTCAAGATTCCCCTTATACCCCTAAGAAAAACCAAGAGATGGGTAGTGGATCTCATGTGACTAAGTCTACTTGTGTGAGGTATGGAAGGAATCATGAGGGTAGGTTCCTAGCCGGCACGGATGGGTGTTATGGTTGTTGAAAGAGTGGGCACCAAATGAGAGACCGTTCTATACTTAAGGCTAAGGGAAGAGAGGAAAAGAAAGTTACTTCTAGTGGTTCGGATGAAAATACCCAAAAAAAGAATAGATTATATGTTCTTCAAGCTAGAAATGAACAAGAGTGACCTCCGGATGTGACTACCGGTATGTGTTTTATGTTTTACTAGATTCCGGTATTGTGTAGTCTTTTTTGACTAGATATGTGAGATCTTGAAGTTTCTATCAGTATGAATGGTGCTTAGAAAGTCCATTTAGGCTTGCTCCCAAGGGGGAGATAGTGTGCTTAGGTAGCAAGGTCATTGTATGTTTATGTGTTTCCATGATTTCCTTATGTGATGCATGTTCATGAAAGCTTGTGATTTAAAAGAAAATGAGTTTACATGATTTCTTTCCTCAGGTTGTAGTGCATTGAGTAGAGTTGCCTATAGAACTTCATGAGATGAATAGATGAGCATGCCTTAGATAGGAGTTGAGATATTCCTCCTTAAATGAATGTTGTTTGAGAGTAAAATTCATATGAGCTCCATGAGTGTATGTTGAGCATGTTATGGCTAAGAGATGGTAGTTTCTCCTTGAACATGACTAGTTATGAGAATTTATTGCATTATGGGTTGTGAGATCTAGTTCCTACTTCCTTGTGTTGCATTGAGTATGTTTAGCTTAGAGTTGAAGTTTTCTCCTTGTTGATGTACATTTAGATGAGTTGCATGCATGATGGGTTGCTAGTCTACAGTCGTGACCTTAAGAAGTCCCTAGAGTTTCATTTGAGGATGAATGTTCCCAAGGGGGAGATATTGTAACACTCCGTAGGTTAGTAGGTCAACTAGAGCTTGACATGTGGGTCAGAGTCATAGATATAACTCCCCGTACATAAAATGAAGAATTTAGGGTTAGAACCTCAAGGTACAACTCCCCAAGGACCAACCAAGGGTCCTTAAGGCGGACCCTAGTAGGATCCCAAAAACAGTCCACCCACGAGGGGACCAAAGCCCCGTAGGGAGATCCATGCCCCATGGGTGAGGGGTCGTAGGTCGAGACCTCAAAAGCTTAGCACCAAACCACCACCCACAGATGACCAGCATGCCCCGCAGATCCACCCACGGCCCGTGGGCGTGGTCTCGTAGGTGAGGCAGTAAAGGTCATTAAGGCGGCTAAGTGAGGGCTTGATGGAACTTTCCGAAATTAATTAGGGTTTAAGTGGTGTCATTTTAACTTTACATAGACCACCTACAGAAAGACTTTATACCCCTAAATACATTAATCCTAGTCATTATTTCAATTCACCAAAAAGAACCCAATTCCATCTCAAATATTCTCTCTCTATAAAGTAAAGAAGAAGAAGACAGGTTCAAGCTAGGTCAAGTCTCCATTGTTGCAAGATTTGTTAGGGATTTATAATCAAGGTATGTTAGCTTATTCATCCATGGATTTTTCCATCTATGAAGACCCCCAAAATTCCCCCAATTGTTAAGATGAATCCCCAATTCAAGTTAGGGTTCCTTCCAATAGTTTGGGTTAAGTTTAGTATGAATCCAATTGAGTGTATATTGATTGCTTATGATTGAATTACTAGTGAATCATGATATTATGATGATATTACATGTTTTCCATGGTTAACCCTAGTTTAATTGATGAAATTGAAGTAATGTGGGTTTGTGCCTTATAGAGAGAAATGGAAGACTTAGAGATGATCTTTTATAATTGATGCTATGTATAGTAACTGTTCAAGAATAGAAGCATGTCAATATGAATTGAATTATATTAAAGTATATATGATGGATCATGACTAGTAATGATTGATATTAAGCCTTTATGATGAAATATGGTTAGATTTGCTTAAGAATGAAGCATGTGACTAGAATATCATGTGATCTAGTTATGTATGATGATTGTAAGAAGCAAAAGCTTTGAGAGTAGGGCTTGTAATCATGAATGTTGACTTCTACGGTTTTTAAGGTTAGACTAATAAGATGAATTATGTATGTTAAGGCTTTGAGAGTAAATTTTATATGAGAATAGAGGATTAATGGATGGAATTATGATGGAAGGCCTTTACCTACCTAATCTATCTTATGAATGATAGATTGTATGAAGTGATAGAATCACTTGAGTTATGATAGTATCCATGTCTAATGTAGTAATTATAGATGTGTTGATTTAATATGATCCTTGACCCTTGAAAGGGTAAGATATTATATTATGCATGTTTTATGAAAATTATGTACATGCCTTATGAAAACTTTGAGAGTGAAGTGTCTATGATCATGATATGTTGTTGTGTTGTTGAAAGAACATTCTCATATACACACTTATGCATGAATATGATATGATATGAAAGGTTCTCTCACATAGAATGATTCTAGGTTGAAAGGTTTGCTCGCCTAAATTGAATATAAGTCCAAGGACTATGAAATGTGATGAGGTTGTGGTGATTCCCCCAAAGACCTTTATATGAGAGGAATGTGAGGTGAATTCCCTTATTGCTAATGAGATAAACATGAGGTGATTACCCATGTCATGATATGAGGAGTGTGAGCTGATTACCCTTTACATATGTATGAATCCTAAGGCAAGGTAATAGGTGATTACCCATTAGCCTTTAAAGTGATATAGAGGCGAATACCTATATCATATTATGATGGACTTGGAGGCGATTACCTATGATCCTTATTAAGTTATGTGGAGGCGAATACCTATGATTACTTTAAATGAACATGGAGGCAAATACCTATGATTGCTTAAAATTAACATAGAGGTAAATACCGATGATTCCCTAAAATGAACATGGAGGCGAATACATATGATTACTTCAAATGAACATGGACGTGAATACCTGTGATTCCTAATATGTATTATGTCATGAGCTATGAATTGTATGGATTGTAGCTTGATAGGCCTTCCATGATATATATTACTTGAGGTGAATCCCCTTATCCTTTATGATGAGCTAAATATGAGATAAAAGAGATAATCAATATGCATGATGACTTAAAGAGATACTTAGTATGGGTGAGATGATGGGTTCTTATCCATGCATTTAACAAGTATAACTTGAGGTTACCTAGAAAGTGTTTCTCTTATATGATGTATGCTTAGCTTGGATTGTTGCTATAGTTACCTTCCATGATATGTTAACTAAAGGTGAAGATTCCCTTATCTATCAGAATTAAGCTAAGGATGAGACCATAAGATGGTAAGTATTATATATATATAAAAGAGAATCTTAGGCCCGCCTACGTTAGCGCCACCATAAATCAGAATTCCTTTTTAATTTATTTATTTACAAAATTAGCCTTCTCTTTCATGAAAAGTTGTGACTTTTATGAAAATTTGTGACTGTAACGAAGAGTTGTGAATTTTATGTAAAGTTGCAACTTTAATGAAATATTGCGACTTTTATAAAAAGTTATGACTTTTATGAAAGTGTCACGACCCAAGCCTAGGGCCTAGACGTGACCGGCGAATGGGGAACCCGAAGGAACCCCAAACAAGCCTCATAGCGTATCATTACACATCCTTGGTCGCGCAAGCAATTAAAATGACCATAAACGATAAGAATAATCAAGCATAATCAAGGGGGAAATCGGGACTAAGGGAGCAAGAAAAAAAAAGGAATGATACATAAATACCATAGATGAGTCAAACTCAAGCATAATACACAACTTCTCCAACACCACCTCTAAACATGGGTACTTAGCGGGGGCCAAGACAAACTACCGGGCTCACCCTCATAGTCAGTACATAACAAAAAAAAAAAAGTCTTATACATAGCAAAAGATCATAAGCAACGTCCCCGGAATGAAGGACTCACCAATAACCTCGATAGAAAATCGTATTAGCCACGCGGAGGAGGATGGTCAAGCGGTGCTCCGGTCCCTACATGGTGACATCATGTAGGCATAGAGTATGCATTAGTACGTTTGAATGTACTAAGTATATGGGATGCAATGCAATTCTACAATAGATGAACATCATAGGCAAAATGCATAATCATACCCGATAGATAGAATATTGATGAGATAATATGTATAATGATGCTTACATAAAAATCATATTTCGTGGGACGTAGTACATGTGTGGCGAGTGACCATCAATATAGTATTTCCAAGGCCTACCACCCCCTTGGAGAGGCGAAAGAGGTACAAACCCCTCAATGTGGTTACCCGGGCCTACCACCCGCCGAGCTAGGGACCAAGGTACAAACCCGTCGATGTGGTTATACGGGCCTACTACCCCCCGTACTAGGAAACCAAGGTACCAACCCCTCAGATGCAAAATAGACCATAATAGGGTGTGTAGTAGTAATTCCATACTTCAAGAGTTCATAAACATCACATAATAATTTCATTTCATGATAATATGCAAAATAGACCATAATAGGGTGTGTAGTAGTAATTCCATACTTCAAGAGTTCATAAATAATCATAAGGACCCATGAACTTGAAGTAAAAATAGAGGATAAATGGTTGGACTTGTGGAAAGGAAGGTTTCCACAATCAAACCCACATACCTCAACTTTGGAGAATCCTTGATGAAGATTGGAATGGAGAATTGAAGCTTGAGATTGAGTCTTGAATCCAGAATT